>VIAB01000562.1:303284-316300 GCA_009801035.1 Oophaga pumilio
TTAGAATTGTTGCAAACCAAGATCATTGCTAGAATTGTTGCAAAATCACTGCTAGAATTGTTGCAAGCATGCATTAACCCCTTCCATGGTTGATCTAAAACTGCAACCCCCCTTTTTTAGATGGAGGGATGTCTGTACTTACTGTTGTGAAGAACTGTGCCTGCAGCATCCTCCTATACAGCTGGATTTGCAAGAGTTCACAAGTTTCCTATGTGCATTGACCACCTTATACCTCTCTTGTGCTTTACACAACTCAAGGAGAGCAGCCAAGCTTATGTAAAGTCTTGTATAACCATCTGACCAATCAGGGAGGCCATATACAAATGAGAGGAAATGGGCAACCAATGAGAAGGCAGGAAGGAGTGACCCATTCCTGTGCTGTGATTTACAACTGGAAATTGCAGTGGATTCTCAGGCAGCAGCAGATCAATGAAAAGCAAAAAAAAATATATATATATATTGGAGACTTATATTCCTTAAATCTATTGTTGCACATCCAGGGATTGTCATAACCTTTAAGGGGCTCAGGCGACCTCTTCTTGGAAGGATGCAGCAGGGAAGGAGTCTGCACTTTTATTGGGAGGGAGGTGGAAGGGGTGGGATTGGAGCTTTGGGAAGACATCAGGTGGGAGGGGGAAGAGCAAAAAAAGAGAAAAAGAAGAGGATTTTATGAATGTTTTCTCATCATTGGGATGCAGTCATGTGTGACTCCCTCCTTGGTGTTTTGCAGGGAGATAAGATCAGCAGCTCACAGGTTGGAAAGTGCAGCTCCTTCTCTCCATGAAGGATTTTGCTTTTTTTCCCCTTAGTTCTGCATTGCATGTTTGCCTTTGTTACACCTGACATGTGAAGGTCCAAATCTTCATTCACTGGATTTCTCTCCACCCTAAAATAACCAAATTGTCTCCATGTTAACAATGCATGCATGTAATGCTGCATGACTTTAACCCTTACTTGCCTGTTAAGTCTTAATAATAGTGAACTCTCTGCTACCTGTCCACAGCTTTCTGGCTTTTAATCTGTAGTTTTACAACATGCCCTGGGAGTTGTAGCTTTACAACAGCTTGAGCGCCAAAGTTTGATGATCCCTAGAAAATTTTACCAATTGTCAAAGTACCTATCCCCCTGATCCCTACTTTATCTCCCATACGTATGATTCATATTATATATTTAGATTTATGATTTTTATAGAATATTTTTAAAGCTATTACTTTTCTTTACGACCTCCATGATGGACTGTACCTCTTACTAGACATAAAAGTGGCTTCTTGCAGGGGAATAGCTAGGGGAGGAACAACCAGACAAGTTTGCTCAGTGCAATTGCTAGAAGTCCCAAAGGTGCCACCTGCAAGACCATACACAGCGATTTATTTATTAGGCATTACTTATATAGTGCCATCATAGTCCACAGCACTTTACAGACATTGTCATCACTGTCCCCATTGACGCTCACAATCTAAATTCCCTATCAAAAGGACTAATTAGGGAGGGTGGGAGCAAACCAGAGTACACAGCTGCAGGTTTGGTAGGCCAGACAGTCTGTGGGCCACTTGCCTTCAAAAACTAGAAAGTACACTAAGAATGCCAGCCCTGACTTATTGCATTTTTCAAGGTTTGGAGGGTATGAGGACCTCTGGTGATATAATAGTCACATGATCAATGGTCCATAATCCTGGGGTGATCTGGAGGAACAGAAGAGAAAAGGAGACAGACTGGTGAGTTCTCTATATTTTCACAGTGTACGGTATATAGCTTAGACTATATGTATATAGTATAGATTGTGTGTCTATAATATAGACTGTATGTATATACTGTAGATTGTGTGTATATACTGTATAATAGACTGTGTGTATATAGTATAGACTGTGTGCTTATACAGTATTATAGACTGTATATACTGTAGAATGATTGTGTGTATATATTATACATTGTGTAAATATAGTATAGACTGTGATTATATATTATAGATTATGTGTATATATTATAAACTTTGTATATATATTATGGACTGTGTATATAGCATAGACTGTGTATACGGTATAGAACATATATATTATATAGAGTGTGTCTGCATATAGTTTAAACTGTGTATATAGCATAGACTGTGTGCTTATACAGTATTATAGACTATGTATATACTGTAGATTGTGTGTATGTATTATACATTGCGTACATATAGTATAAATTGTGATTATATAGTATAGATTATGTGTATATAGCATAGACTATGTATATGGTATAGAACATATATATTATATAGGTTGTGTCTGCATATAGTATAAACTGTGTATAAAGCATAGATTGCGTGCATATATTATAGACGGTGTATGTACTATAGGTTGTGTGTATTTATTATAGACTATGTGAATATAGCATATATGGTGATTATGTAGCATAGTTTATCTGTGTATATCTTATAAACCTTATATGTAGACCGCGTGTGTATACGATAGACTGTGTATATGGTATAGACCATGTGTGCAGTATAGATTGTATATAGTATAGACTGTGTGCATATATTATAAACTGTGTGTATGCACTATAGGTTGTGTGTATATATTATAAACTGTGTGACTATAGCATATATTGTGATTATATAGTATACATTATATGTGTATTTATTAAACTTGTATATGTATACTGTGTGTATATATGATAGACTGTGTATATAGAACAGACTGTGTATGTAGTATAGACTGTGTATATAGTATAGATTGAGTGTGTCTATAGCATAGACTGAGCATAGCGCATAGTTTGTGTGCATATATTACAGACTGTGTACAATATATAGTACAGACTGTATATAATATAGATTTTTTATGCAATCTACATGAGAAAAACTCTTGTTTATCAAGCGACTGGATCATTTTGCTAGCATAAAAGTTAACAATCTCGACAACTCATAGCCCGGTGTATGCAAGGGATATGTTAATAATAACATCATTACTCTATGGGGACAGAATGATCACATTAGCCCTCGTTCTGTCTGCATCATTGTCCTCATCATTATTCGTTAGCCCATGTGAACAGTCCAGTAAACCAGCGACTATACGGTTGTAGACAATCGATCTGGGCTCAATTAACGGCCTGAAATTATTGTAAGTTCACCCTGTTTCTGTGTGATGCCGATATTAGCATTTGAGGACCCATTTTGTCTTGGCCAGAATATTTAGATAAAGGGTAAACCTCTTGAAATTCACTTGGGACAGACTCTCTCGATTTGTCCAGCAAGTTCAATTCGGCCCAAATAAAATTGATCCAAACAAAAAGTGTAAAAATTTGTTTATTTTGGTCGTAGGTCTCTTTTGACTACAAAGTGTCATTAAAAGAGGGGAAGGAAGGAGTTATAAAAATAATAAAAATACATTGTACCCACGCTTTGAAGCACCCCAGCCTCCCCCGACCCTATGCACCCCTTCATTCAATGCCCCCACATGGTCAAGAGGGGGGTAAAGTTGGTTTCTGACTGATATCAATGTGATGCATTGATCCGGAGTAGTGATGGGCTCAAGTGCTCGTTGCTTGAGTTTGCCATGGGTGCTAGGCAATGCACCGAGTATCGCGGGTGCTCCAGTGACATGTTTGAGTCCTCGTGGCCGCGGCTGTTAGACAGCCACAAAACATGAGGGCATTGCTTAAAGGGAATCTGTCACCCTAAATTGGCGGGATATTTAAATGATGGCAGTCAGGTCAGATGGGCGGTGTTTTGGGTACTTGACTTAACATGTTGTTCGCCGCTGTCTCCATTATTTCTGGGAATTGTAGTCGTTGCCCTCCATATAACGCGCCTGCGCATTGCAATCTGCGGGCAAAGCATACTGCGCGTGCGCAATTCAAGATTGCAATGCGCAGGCGCGTTATATGGAGGGCAACGACTACAATTTCCAGAAATAATGGAGACAGCGGCGAACAACATGTTAAGGCAAGTACCCAAAACACCACCCATCTGATCTGACTGCCATCATTTAAATATCCCGCCAATTTAGGGTGATAGATTCCCTTTAAAGACCACCAGGGAGCCGCAGCAGCATAAGAACAGGTCAAGGCCTAGGTCAGGTGAGTATTAGGTGTTTTATTATTTTAACCCTTTTACAGCCCTCAAAAGTAAACAGAAATATGGCGTCCGCTGACAACCATTTATCTGGATTCTTGTGAAATGAATCCCCCAAATTTTGAATTCACCAGAAACCCAAAATTTTGGAAGGAAATTCGCAACTAATTCAATTTGCTATGGAACAATTTGCTCATCTCTACTCTTAACATATACGGCTAACGTATCCATAGGACTTCATCTTTTTTTCTTCAAGCTACTCTGTGGTAATTCTATGCTTTTTGGGATTTAGTTATTTGTTTTCTTAACGTGAGCACGCGTGGGACAAGTACTCTATGCTACTGTGGTTGTTTTGCCCATAGCAACCAATCACAGCGGAGCTTTTATTTTTCAAGAGCAGTTTCAGAAATGAAAGCTGAGCTCTGATTGGTTGCTATGGACAACCAAGACTGTTTTTGATAAAATGAGGCCTAGTATGTCTTGTAGAGTGTTATAAATTTGGAAGTTCTCCAAATGTATACCCTCGAAGGACGGCTCAAACGTGATGTGAACGCAGCCTTATCTGTCTTGGGTACAGATGTCTGCGACCAAGAGTAATGTGGGAAGACTTTTTTAATTAAATCTAGACAAAGTACCGTCACTGTGACTGAGCGTCTATTAATGTCTTGAAGACTATGTGATGTATGACAATTTCTGCTGAAAGTTGAAATAAAATACAAATCTAATTTTTTTATTTTTTTATTTTTTTGCCCTGAATGGCATTTTCTGTTTTTTTTTTACTTGCGTAGATAGAGAACACATATGGAGAATATTCAGCGAGAGTTCAATGGCAGTCTGCTTTTTATTCCCCAGCTGAATAAAGACAGAATGATGAATTTATGTTTGTGCCAGGTTTTTTTTTTATTTTTAATGATTCATTACCCATGGGCCTAAATGATAGAGAAATAAAAATTGACTGATCCTATAAAAAATGGATCCGTGATCCTGCAGCAAAACTAATGCTGATGGATCCTGTAATAAAAAAAAAAAAGTTGCTTATGTCGTTGTGAACTTATTTCTTGGCTCAAAGATAGGCTGCAAAAGAAAATGAACCCCGTTCATCTATCTATCGTTCATCTAGTGAGGACGGTGATTAAAGGGGTTGTCCAAGACTCTTATATTGATGGCCTATCCTCAAGGGTTCTGACACCCGGCACCCCACCGAACAGTTGTCAGCAGGTCCGGTGGTGGTCGGAAGCACTCCAGGTCCATGCACTGTACAGCGGAGGTTGTAGTTACTGCAGCTCATCTCCTATTGAAGTGAATGTGACCTGTGCTGCAATAGCTGAAAATGATGGAGTTGTGTACAAAGTGTGCAGAGCTGTGCTGTTCTGACTCCGTACTCTTTGTACTCTTCCGGATGCCATGTGGTCGGCCAAAAGTTAATCAGTAGGGTTGTCGAGTGTTGGACTATCTTATAGTAATGAGCTATTCTAAGAATATCAAAGTCCTGGACAAATCCTTTAAGAACCAAGGTGATTAGGAAAAAAATTGAGTGATGGCTCATGGCTGTTTTTGCGTGGATCAGGCCCTTTTCACGTGTCCGTGAAACATGGACCGTGCCCGAATCAGAAGAGATCACTCAGCAACTTTGTCTCACAATGTCTGCGTCATATATGCCTATGAGGCATTTAGCTCTTGTTAGGACACCCAGGTCTTGCTATTCGAGCGCAGTCCATGTTTCACATCTTGGACAGTCCTACTAATTAGCGATGGGTGAACGTGCTTGGCATTGCTCGATACTCAGTTGAGAATTGGGGTGGTCGATAGAGTGGCGAACAGTGACGAGTATCACGTGGTGCTCAAGTGCTTGGATCAAGTGAACAATCTAAGCTGGGCGCAAAGTGAGAGAGCGAGAGAGGAGGAGAGTTTTTCCGACCTCCGGAAAAATGCTTGAGTTTGCCATTTACTTCCATTATGCTCGCTACTCGAGTCGTGCACGTCCGAGCGTCCGATGTACTGGATTCGAGTACCGAACACACGACCTGACCACAAGATCCGACCATCAGTCGTAATATATGGGAGAACCTGGCTGCAAGCATTCAACTCCCCTGCAGCGCCACCACAGGAGGATTGAAGCATAACACATTTACCATTGAACTAAACTGTCAATTTGCCCCTTGTATGTGTCATGACATTCCTATCTCTCCTCATCATCCTGCTATCACGCACTGCTATTCAGTTACGGTGTTGTGTCTCTGATGGCCCATTCAACACCACCCACCCATTCTGGCCAATATTGCCCAGCATCCCGCTTGCCACATCTCATCTCTGACTGGTACCTCTGGTGCTATTTCACATGCACGCTGACTATCTCCTCCATAAAGGGCCAGCATGTGTCAAAGCACTATCTCTCCAGTCTATGCCCAGTCGCACAATAATTTTTAGAGTCCCATGACCCAGTGACTAAACTACTAGGTCCTTTAAGCGATTTTCAAGGTGTTAATATGTTCTGTATTCTTTGGTATTGACCCAGCTTGTCTTCTGACCTCATCTACATGTCTGCTACCTATCTTGACTTTCTGCCTATCTTAGTACATGCTCTCTGCCTACCCTGACCTCTGTCTTTTCTTGCTGCCTTGGTATCATATATTACAATCTTCAGTCCATCCACCGGTTAGCTGGTGATAAAGGAGACCAACCCAAAAGCAGCAATCTGGGGATTCCCTGTTAGAAAGTTCACAAACGGGTGAAGAATTTACAATTCCTCGACTGTGATTCCAGTTCCATGATTCACCAAAGCACCAAATCCATACAAACCATAGGTCCATATCATCTGTAATAAGCTTCATGGTAACATATTGGTTCTAGAACTGCAGAAAACACTCTTTTTAGCTTCTCCCCTTTCTTATTAATGTATGAGGGTCATATGCAGTATGTTGTAATCCTTTCTAAATTCATTAGTAATTATAAATGCTTTTTTTTGCCCTGCTGTCGTTGTGAAGAGCAGCTACCTTCCACATTATGGTCTCCTCAAAAGGCAAATCTAGGTTTTCCTGCACCTACAGCAAAAATAAAGTTTTGCGCCCCTTCCTATACACACTCAAGTGGTTTGAGTAGTTGTCATGTAGTTGCTCCCATGTGATTTGCACATTTACATGCCGGCTACCTGCTCTACTTAATTCACTCAATGTTCAGTGGAAAACTAAAACCCCTGCTTGATTTAGAGGAGCAAGAAGGGAAGCTAATTAGCACGTGACCATTAGTATGAAAATCGCATATGACTGAGTGGTGATGTAATGACCATTGGAACTGGCAAGCAGAGTGGGACACTGACTGTGTGTATATTACACACTCTTAGAATTTGGCATGATATATTGCTGAATTTTATAATTAATGCTCCTAACAATACAATGTATAATCAATACAGTGATACATCATCAGAACCACTCTCAGTACATGAATATTGCTCCAGAACCAACAGGTATACAGGAATACATCACCAGAGTCACCTTCAGTACATGCATACAGCACCAAAATCACCATGAGTACAGGAATACTGCCCTAAGCTTAGTACAGCGATCAATTGTACTGTCAGGTCAGCCCAATATACAATTGTATTGCATGAGCCTACATTTTCCAGTATGTCTTTGACAATGGTAATGAGATACTGGGAGTTGTTATTAACAGCCATCATCAGCTGCTGAACGTACAGGAACCACAGTACTCATGAGACAAACTTAGTATCACAAATATGCATCTAGGTACTTTATAAGTGACATTTTCTCTGGAGTCATTCATTTTATTTCCTTCTCTAATTTGTCCAGATGCCATGATGACTTGTCACATCCACATCTCATCTCTGCAGACTTCTATCTTCTCTTGTCTTTTTTAGCACATACCGATATGGTGCCCTTAAACATAATGGTGTGATTATAATGCTCCTGAATAAAAATATCTTCTCAACGCTGTGTCCCTGAATAAATGGTTGTTTCTTATTGTGCTCCAATTACAAACAATAACCCCACATAGTCCCTTTTATGGTACATGACCTCCACACTGTCTTCTCCTTCCCATCATGGGCTCCTTCTTCACACTGCTCCCTCACACTATGTCACCCCCTATACTGCCCAGTCTCTATACTGTACCCTCTCCTCAGGCTCTTCACTGTTCCCTCATACATCTTCTTCACTCTTCTCCCTCTATACTATTCCTCCACTCTTCTACAGCCCATACTGTCCCTTCACACATTCACCAACCATACTGTCCCCTTACACATTTCTCCCTCATACTGCCCCTTACACTTTCCCCCCCATACTGGTCCTTCACCTTCCCCCCATACTTTCACACTTCTCATCTATGCTGTCCCCTCACTTATGTCCCCGCACACTCCTCCTCATATTTTCCCCTCCCACTTCTCTCTATACTGTCCCCTCACTAGTTCCCCCTTTCCCCAATAACACACCTGTTTCTTCTATTGGATCTCTTACTACCTCACCACTGTCCACCACCTCTGTGGCGCAGCAGTGACGTCAGCAGCATGAACAACTGACCTCAGAGCTTCCATTGTACTCATGCCTCAAAAACACTATTGAATGCAGAGAGTTATTGCTTAACATGTTCTATGAGTCGGCGGCCAGTTTAAGAATGGTGAATCCTAATACCAGACAGGTGTGGCAACATGGCGTCACCTGGGAGACACTTTAGACTACCTCTTTAAGTTGCCCGACTGCGCCACCCTGCTGGCTGACATGAAGTACATGCCCCACCTGCCCCCCTTAGTTACACTCCTGGTTTTCCTATATATGTAGCATTATGCATTCCATCACATCAGTGTCACATTTTTGCCTCTTGTACAGCCATAATGTTCCTGAACCCTTATCTCTCTCTATGCAAGTGAATGTTTCCTCCACACCAGTTGCTCCTCTGTCTGATGTGCCAGTCACTGTGTTTATCATCCTTGCAAAAACAACTGTGCCCAGTGAGCTGGTTTAATATTCCAGAATAACACCATGTGCATTAGAATAAACTCTGCCAAACTTATGGAAATAATAATATTTTTGTACAGCTTCTTGTTCCAGGCACCTGTAGCTCGAGAAAATATTTAACCCTTTATGACTGTCACTGTGGAAATTACCGTAATAATGTGCAGTCACTGCTAGACTGGTCTAACCTTCATATCTACAGAT
This sequence comes from Oophaga pumilio, assembly GCA_009801035.1. Lineage (NCBI taxonomy): Eukaryota > Metazoa > Chordata > Amphibia > Anura > Dendrobatidae > Oophaga > Oophaga pumilio. Next base: position 312,504 of record VIAB01000562.1, read on the forward strand.
TGTAATCTTTGTTGTATACCATGCTATATCACTAGGACATGCCATCATTTAAAGGGAATGTATCATACAGAAAATAAAATAATCTATATATTTTTTAATATTTTGGCAATTTTTTTACTATTACAAGTTCTATAAAAAATACAGAAATTTTGCAATTTTCACATTGGGGATATCTTGGACTCATATTTCTTGTTCAGACTAGAAAACCTTTCAGGAGTCTCATTATCATCACAGGGAGGATTACAATGGCACGTAACCCCTCTATACATAGCTAGCTACACAGAATCCACCATTCACTATAGGTGGTCATAGCTCACCTCCTCCCCCTCCCTTCTTAACGACATCATCTGATGCTTTAGCACAAAAGTTAGGGTCTGAGTCAGTCTATTGTTGCTAATGCACATGTAGATTTCCTGAAAAATAACCCCAGGAAGTACAAGTGTAGAATATCCCCAGTGACCGATGTGAAAAGTGCAAGATTTCTAAGATTTTTAAGAAAGATCGTCATATGAAAAGTAAAAAAATGTTTAAACAATGCATCTAACATAATGCAACTGATTTTAACAGTAGATCAATTTCTCGTCACACATTCCCTTTAATGATTGGTGGCGGTAGAGCATCTGGGACCCCACTGATCCTTCTGAGAGTAAAAGAATATGCAGTGTTGGTGTTTGCTGCATCCCCTACCTGCGCGCTGGGACCTATTACTTAATAGTGGCTGCACTGCTGCTTCCTGCACAGCCGCATGGCTGGGACCACTGCTCTGCAGGAAACGACCAGCACTGCTTTGCTTTCATTCTCAGGATCGCTGAGAGCTCATCGTCATCAATCATAAAGTGAGGGCATGTCCTAGCAAAATATTATCACTGTATAAAAAGGACAGCACCCGTTAACCCTAAATTGCAATCTTCTAAGCCAAGTTTAAGGGTTTTTCTACCTGAAACGCATAAGCATTACCAGTATTTTTTTTTTTACTATGTACACATTATGCCCATTTTTTTTATCCAATATGATTGAAAGCTAAGTTTTAACTACTCTCTGTAAGGCTGCTGCAGTGCAGTATAGCGCAACCTACACCAGGGGATGTTGGTGAGGGAAGAAAGGTTGCACACACAGCGTAATACCACTGAGCAGCAGCACAAGCGCCACCCGGGGCAAAAGAGTGGTCAGACGAGCCGAGTCAGAAACTGTCAGGACAAGAAGTACCAGAGGTCACAAGCAATTCACGTGGTCAAATACAAGCCAAAAGTCAGAGCCAGACGGGAGCAGAGATAACCGAGACGAGACAGTAAAACAGGTCAGAAAGACAAGCCGGGTCACATACCAAGCACAGGGAGTGAACACTAAGACAAGCGGAGTGGCAGGAAAGGGAAGTCACAGGAACAGAGTAAACGGGCAGAGGACAAAACACGGTATCAAGGGGTCAGCTGCTCTAGCCTGGAAGCATGAACTATCACTGACACTGGTCAGAAGGCCACAGCAGACTGAAATAGCCCCCACAGAACCCAAAACGAGGCAGAGGTTAACCCTCGCATGACCAGACCGAGTACAGAATAACATGAAACAAACCCCGGCCTGGATCATGACACTCTCCTTTGGTGAGCATCCCTTTTTGGACCATTGAGCGCTTCTGATCTCCCACTAATGGCTGAAGACAATCGGAAATTTATCTGTAGCCTCTATGGGAGTGATTTTTTTTTACATACTTTCACTAGTTATCTAGCAGAAAAAAAAGATATAAATTTGTGTATAGGGATGGTTACCATCTGCCCTACCCCAATCAGGATTGCCCTAGTCCACCTAAAAATGCCTCATCCTATTCAGGACCACCCTTGTTTGAACGGTGGTACATATATCATCCCCTTTTTGACACCAGGACAGCTCCAAATCTGTCGATACTGAGTCTGCGATTAAATCAATAGTAGATGTGAATATAAGAAATATTGTGACACATGTTATTAGAGAAATATGATACTTTCTCCACTGATTAACCCACTTACCCCTCTCCCGCCTCCCAAACTCATCAATTACTCAGAAGTACTGTTAAAAAGTGCCCTGCTCAAAAAAGACTTCAAGAGCACTGAAGAATCAGATTACTCCTGCCTATCAATGTCTATGGCGAGGGGAGACAGAGTGAGAGAGAGACAGAGAGACGCACACAGATGGGAATGCTGCTTTATAGTAAGTGTTTTATCTCAAAGCTACACATTATAGTTTCAGTTACATGAAAATATTAAAATAACCTCATTCACAAATTTACATATGCTTCTATATAATGCTACATTGGGTAGTTTGTTGAATTAAAGATAAATGCTGCTTTTCTATGTACATAGAGAATCAAATCTATTGGGTCAATTGCTGCTCATGTTGGTGGGTAAATAGATTACTCCAGAATTGGGGCCTACCAGGGGATTTACCTGTTCCCCCATGGGCCAGTCCAAGGCTGCTGATGTCTGTGTGTGCTGTGAATGGGAGATATTTTAGCATCTAGTCTCTACACGCTAGGTCAGAAATAGCTGAAAAACTGGTGAAAAATGTCTTATAATGGACAGAAGTGGTGCTATTCCTCATGTACACACAACGGTTTATTCTGAAAATTCACTTTAACCCCTTCATGACCTATGACATATAGGTACGTCATGGGTCGTGTCCCGGCATTTGATGTGGGATCCGACATTGAAACTGCATCTTTTCAGGCACATGCAGCTTCCAGTCTCCTAAAAGGACTATTGAAGCAAGTAAAAAGTAAAATTTTTTTTTTAAAAAATATTAAGAAAATAAAAAAAAGTTCAAATCACCCCCATGTTGCCCATTCATAATAAGAGAATAAAAAAAATACAAATATTTGTTATCACTACATTCAGAAACACCTGATCTATTAAAATATAAACTAAATTAATCCAATTGGTAAATGGCGTAGCAAAAAACAAACACTAGAATTACGTTTTTTTTTGGTCGCTGCAACATTGCAATAAAATGCGATAACAGGGGAAAAAAACACCCTATCTCCACCAAAATGGTATCAGTAAAATGTCAGCTCTGTGCACAAAAAATAAGTCCTCGCCCAGCACCAGAGCCTGAAGAATGGAGATGCTACAAGTCTCGGAAAATTGGCGTCATTATTTTTTTTTTTGCAAACTTTGGATTTTTTTCACCACTTAAATAAAATACCATAGAGCCGGTACATGTTTGGTATCTGCTGATTGGCAGGTCAGTTTTAGCAATTAGTGAATATGGTAAATAAATAAATTAAAAAAAAAAACGTGGGATTGCACTTTTTTTTCAATTTCACTGCATTGGAATTTTTTTCCTGTTTTCCAGTACACGATATGTTAAAACCATTGTTGTTCAAAAGAACAACTCGTCCCACGAAAAAACAAGCTCTCAAATGGCCATATTGATTGAAAAATAAAAAAAAAAGTTATGGCTCTGGGAACAAGGGGAGCAAAAAAAACGAAAACGCAAAAATGGAAAATCCCAAGGTCATGAAGGGGTTAAATTACAGATATGCTTTTTTTAAAAAAAATCGGAACTCCGTTCATCTTGATATAGTGCTGCCATGTAATAATGATGTGTTTCATGCATTGTGTCCCTTTATCTTATTTTTCATGAGTAAGAGTGTCTTAGAAGTTATCTTGATATTTATGTCTTGGCAGAACCCCACTAGTGAGAAAACAATAAATAATTCCGTAACTAGATGTAAATTCATGTTACATTATGCTAACTGTACAACTCTATGATGTGCCATCTGGCATAAACCCAAGCTGCAAAGGTTTATGTAGATATTCTTAATTATT
>VIAB01000563.1:277082-287167 GCA_009801035.1 Oophaga pumilio
AGATAGATAGAATAAAAGCCAGCAATTCATCTGCCGCGTACAGTTAAATCACAGAGTGGCAGGTTAGAATACAATAGATAAAATAGATATATACTCATAGAATACATAGATATATAAATGTCAGCCATATTGCTCCCAACATTTTAAAAGGCTGCAATAGCAGGACAGTTCAAAAGTGGGATACACCCGGCCATCACAACCCAAATTGCTCGAAACGGGACTGGGTCATAAATAGTGACGTTTACTATTGTGGGAGCCAGATGGTCCTTCCAAATTCCAGTTAGTAAAGACCAGTTCTCCTCTCGTGCCTTGGTTGCCAGGTACTGGACCTTCTCTGTCCTTCCTTGGATGAAGTGGTGCAATTTTAACATCTCTTGGTGGATTATCTCTCTGGAACTAGGCCCATGTATTAATTAAATTTTGACATCCCATTCATATAATTAATTATTGTGAAAAAATCCAATATATTAACCCCTTCTCGACATTTGTAATAGATGTGCGGTGCTGCGGGAGGTTCGGTGCTGCTGGAGGTACAGTGTGGCAATCACGCGGGCTCATTCCAAGTGCCGGTGCGATCGAAAGTTGGTTTTAGCACTATATGAGAGCTGACACCCTGGGGCAATGCCCACAATTGCAAAATTGCAATTTGTAACGATTCTACCATTCCTTGGGGTGTAGTGAGTGATAGCTCAGCCACGCTATAGAATGCAAGGGTGTACTGGGCTGTAAGTTTTGTGAATTACAGTCCAGCCGCCCAATTAGTGGCAGGAATGTGCTAGGCAAACAGTTTTGTGAATGGCAGCCTAGCCGCCCAGTCAGTGAGCTGGGTTATCAGTATTGTGAGCTTTCGTCCAGGTGTCTCCTGTTTTGAATGCTTGCCTGGCTATTTAGTTAGCTGACAATGGTTAGATTATTGCCAGTCATAGCTTTAGCTCAGTGGTGTGTGTGCCTGGTTCTCTACTGCTCTTTTATTCTGATCTTTTGCTTCTCTACATTCAACCTTGCCTTTGACCATTCGTTTCCCTTTCCCCTTGGTCTCAATCCGCTACCTCACCGGAATTCTAACCTCAGACTGTGACCTATTCACACCTTTGTCTTGCCCCTGAACTTATGATTAACTCCCTTGGTATTTGACCCCGGACATCTTGACTCCTCTGCCTCATGGCTTGTCAGTGATGAGTGAACTTTACAAACTTTAGCAACTTTAGTGGAATGCGCTCATAAGTTTCCCCATCTAAATTAACAATCACATACATGTAAACACACACATCTATTCATACACACCTTTACATACTTTTTCTTGCATCAGTGAAATGTTAAATTAAATATTTAATCATGAGACAACTCCTGTTAAAAGTTATTCTCTGGGTATGTTTTTACTGTTAACCCCTAAATTTAGCTATATATTATATTAATCATACTGATTTATGATAGAGATTATCTCCCTTCCACTATTGCCCTTAACCCCTTCCCAACATGGCCAATTCCCTTTTTTGCATTTTTGTTTTTTCCTCCGCTCTTCCCAGAGCCATAACTTTTTTCATTTTCCATCCACATAGACATAAGAGGGCTTGTTTTTTGCAGGACAAGTTGTACTTTTGAATGACACTGTTGATTTTACCACATAGTGTACTTGGAAAACAGGAAAAATAATCCAAATGCAGAGAAATTGTGAAAAAAATGCAATTTTGAAATTTTTTGGGGGGGAGTTGTTATTACAGCGTGTGGTAAAAGTTACCTTGCAATATGATTTAGCTCATAATTATGATTATGGTGATAAAAAACTTCCAGGTTTATTTTTATTATTTTAGCATTTTAAAAAGTCAGAAGTTTTTTTTATGTTTGGGGGGTTAAGTCGCCAATTTACGAGACCCGTAAACTTTTCATTTTTTGGTCAATTGAGCTGTGTGATAGATTATTCTTTACTGGCCAAAACACCGTTTTTATTGATACCATTTGGGGATAGATATGACATTTTGATCTCTTGTAAGAACATTTCTTGTGGTATTGCAGCAACCAAAAATACTTTATTTTGGCGTTCTTGAATTTTTTCTGTTTACTGTTTTGGGCTCCACATTTTAAATTTTTTTTTCAGAAGTTAGAATCAGTTCAAAGACGGGCAACAAGATTATTACAAGAGATGGAAGGCCTCTCATATGAGGAGAGGTTGGAAAAGTTGGGCTTGTTTAGCTTAGAAAAAAGACGCCTCGGAGGAGATCTCATTTAGGCCGGTTTCACACGTCATTGTCTCCGGTACATGTAGTGACAGTTTTCTCATGTACCGGAGACACTGACACGTGTAGACCCATTCATATGAATGGGTCTATGCACATGTCAGCGTGTTTTCACGGACTATTTGTCCGTGTGCAAAACACGCTGACATGTCAGTGTTTGTGGGTGCACATGGATCACACAGACCCATACAAGTCAATGGGTGCGTGTAAACATGTATTGCACACGGATGGCGTCCGTGTGCCATCCGTGTGCGATTTTAAAGTCATAGGGTTAAAATTGAAGCAAATTGTTTCGATACACGGACACACGGACAGCACACGGATCAAACACGGATGGTACACACGGACAGCACACGGATGTGCCACGTGCACACACGGACACAAAGACACTGATATCTCTGGTACAGTTTCTTCCCATACCGGAATTATCTGGACGTGTGAGACTGGCCTTACATGTATAAATATATGTGTGGTCAGTACAAAGGAGTGGCCCATGACCAAAGGCCATTCTAAGGACCAGGGGGCACACTTTAGGGGTGGAAGAAAGCGATTCCAACAGCTAAATGGGAAAGGGTTCTCTACTGTCAGAGCAGTCAGACTGTGGAATGCCCGACCACAACAGGTAGTAATGGCAGACTCGATGACAGCTTTTAAAAAAGGGCTGGACGATTTCGTTGATACACATAACATTGCGGGTTATAGTTAAATTAGTGACAAAATGTAGAATTGGTGGAGAAAGGTTGAACTTGATGGACCTAGGTCTTTATTCAGCCTATGTAACTATATACAATGTTTACCAATTGGGTGAATTATTCATATGGTTTGATAGATCAGACAATGCGGCGATAAAACATATGTGTATTGTTTTTATTATCTTTAATTTTAAAGGGGGAAAAGAAGGGTGATTTGCACTTTTATGTTTTTGTTATTTTTTTCCTATTTTTTAAAACTTTTTTTTTCACTTTTCACTGTACTTGTTAGTCCCCTTAGGGAATTTTAATCTGTGATCGTCAGATTATTTATGCTATATACCGCAAAACAATAGTATTGCTGTACATAGTCAAAATTGCGGTCTCCTTTGATGCTCGTCTATAGGCTGGGTTACAAGGGAGTTCTATAATGACAAGCAGAGAGGGCTTCAATAGACCCCCAGCTGTCATAGCAACCCATTTGCAGCAAGGGATCGAGTCACAGGTGCGCCAACGGGTGCGTAGCGTGACACACCACCATGCTGATGCATTGTTTATGCCACTGCCAAAGTTTGATAGCGGCATTTAACAGGTCACTTTATGTCAGTACTCGTGCTGGTGGTTACAAGACTGCAGGTATAAAATTTTCATACTTACGGCCATATTCCGACTAGACCTGCTTGGGCTTATTCAATTCATTTATAATGAGAGAGGCTAAGCACGTCTAGTCGGCATTCCACTGCATGTATGCAAATCAATATACTTTTATGGACAGTCAGTTATGGATATATGCACCATTTACTACTATTTATTAACTTGTATGGATAGATTGGTTATATATTATCACTGTTAATCTGCACTTTAGGTTGTTGTAACTATATACTTTTTGGATATTAACCTATGAATATTAATGAATTCATTACTATACAGTTATGGTGCACTTACTTGAGATTGCATATGTCAAATGTATAATCGGCACCCTGGTCTTAACTGTATCACTGATATTGAATGGAGAATGGGTTACTCACTACAATACTCTGCAGTCAGCAAAAACATCACTGACATGTTCTGTTGCTGAATGTTAATATATAAATAAAAAACTACTAAAATATCCTTATTTACCTTTGCCATTCAATAAATCTTACAAGTGAATAATATGCGCTTTCATACAATGTTAGATGTCTTCATTCTTCTAACACAACATCTTTTCTGCCGCCAATATAAATTCACAAAGAAGAACTTCTGTCATCTAAATGCCACACCGTGTATTGTTTGAATCCACTGATATCTGTAGAAATGACTATGACGAATTCTATACTTAAAATGCTTTTGGCAACATTTAACAACATCCATCACTGACAATGCAAGAAAATCCAAAGGTTAGTAAAACGCTTGAGAAAATCATTTCTAAGCTTATTATCTATTTTTTTATTACTACAGTTTTTAAGACCAAATTTGTATGGAATAATCTAGAAAAAGTAACATAAAAATATGTTTCCAATTTCAATAACTGTTTTTTTCCTACATTTGATTAACATTTTGTTACTACCAATTGCAGTATTATACTGTTTTCTCATTTTAGATTAAAGCCATAATCATACAACTTCAAACTGAACAAAATATTTAAGGATTTCTAGCAGATAATATAGCATCAACATATTTTGCATATTCTGTATCAATCCATGTCCCCAATTGGGTGCATAATATAATTTCTCAATCTCAACTCTACCCAATTTATCTTTTAGTATGCTTTTACAGTGTACAGGAAACCCAAGTAAACATTGGGTTCCATGCAGATTTTCACCCGGGAAACAACTGAACTCAGGCTCCCAGTGCTGCAGGTCTGGATAAGGTGCCACCAAGCCACCATGCTCGATTTGGTTGATGAGTAGAATCATTAAGGTTCTACATGCGGATCAAGATGGATGGGCCTAATAAATGTAGGCATGTAATCACTAGGAAAAAAAAGGACATGAAGCATGGATAAGGGTAAGGAATAGATCATGAATAGGATGTGATCACGGTGAGGACTTGCCTTGATCTTGAGGTCTATCCTATTAATTTCTGAGGCCAACTACTACTATATTCATCCTACATGTATAAAACTCTCCCAAAGATTGTCAACAAACACTGCTTATCTCAATAGAGAAAACGTATCTTGTATTCACATTTTCTATTTGGGTCCTGCCCACCTTGTGTTGTGAATGTGCTAGAAATGAATTCTGAGCAGAAGCTCCCTCTGGTGGTTACAAACAGTACTGAACTATCCAATGAAGATTGTGAAGATTGGAGATCAGGTGTTACTGACTGGTCTTATATAAGGGAGGTTCCCTCCCATCAGGGTTGCCGGTGATCAATTGTTCTGGTCTCATCTTTGATTCCTGTTCACTTTGTAGCTTGCTGTTTCGTGCCTGCATCTTCTGCTAACAGATAAGACATTTTCTTCTTTTAGTTTTTTGTGCTTGCTTTTTGCATTTTGTCCTGCACTTCTGTGGGGGTCTGCCGGGTCCCCTTTGGGGGCTTGTGCTCCTCTCAGTTTAGTTCAGCCACTGTTGTTTGTTCATTTGCCTTTTCCAGTTTTTTCAGTGGTTGCTGTTTAGTTTTTGTTACACCAGAGAACTAATTTAGGTGGTAGAGGTCGTGTGATCTCAGGTGTTTTTGTAATTAGTAGAGTTGGTACTTTTCAGGGTTTTTTGGGATTGCAGTAAGTGCCCTTCCTATCTTTTTCTATTTAGGAAGTTTGGGCCCCAACGTTTGCTCATACTATTTTCTGTCTGTGTCAGTATTTCTTCTTGTCTAACCGCCATTACATGTTTGGGGGCTTTCTATGTTCTTTGGGGATCTGCTCCGGGGCAGATAGCTTTCCTCTTTCTATCTTTAGGTGTAGTTAGCTTCTCAGGCTGTGACGAGGCGTCTAGGACCAACGTAGGTACGCTCCACGGCTGCCTTTAGTTGTGGTGGTTAGTCAGGGTACTGCAATCCTATAGATTCCAACCTCTCTGGTGTATTGCCTTTTTTGTCTGCTCTCCTCAGCTACCAAATCATAACAACCTTGGCTTCATTACTCATGAAACCATTCAACTTGACAAGCTAGTCTCCTTCTCCTATGAGGGCAACGCATACATTTTACCATTTAATAACCTTCCTAGTATTCTATGCATAATTTAAGATCACCCTTTTCATAGTCAGACTAGCCAACTCATCTTGCAATTTTCCATGGCACTTTATCTTTTCCAAACACAACCCTCACTTGACCTCTGACACTGACATCCTCTTTTGATTCATTTTTAAAGGTCATCTTCTAATCATATGTCAAATCTTTTTATACTGTTTAATAACTAGAGTGTGGGCTTTCTTCTGATGCATCCAAGGAAGAAAATACAGAAACGTTTTATATAAAATTATATGTATTATCAATAAGACAGGTTTAAAAAAAATATTGCAAAAAACGCAGTGTCCAAAATTACATTTTGAATATTTTGTTAGGTTAGAAATGAAAGGTGATGACCTTATTAGCTTTTTTCCTCAAGTTCTTCAATTTCCTTTAATGCAAATTTGTAACAATCTCTTCTTTGCAATCATGTGTGTCTTGTTTGTGCACCTTTGTCAGTTTATTTTACTATGATAAGTATCAGCCGGTAGATGTTATTAGTTGCATTTCTGTCTTGTGGTTAAATTATACTGCGGCTAATAGCGCAGCTGGTGAGATTTCCCTGAAGACTCATTTTAATGCCTGGAATAGTCACTGTTAACAAAACATGCAACTATGACATACTGTCAGGTTAATCTGGCACAATCTCTGGTTTTCAGCTGGTGCCAATAGAGGAACTTTGTTTCACATTTTTAATATTATTGGCATGAACTTGTAAACATCATATACTAAATTCTTACAAAGACAATCTCATTTATGAATTGCAACAAATAATCACTTCAGTAGTGCTGATAGAAACAATACAATTCTTGCTGTATGGATGCAAATTGTCTCTTCAGAGAGGAAGAGGACTAGAACTCTAGTGCCACCTATTGGAAGTAGCAATCCTAAAAGTCAATGTCGACCCTTTAACGAGCCTTGTTACATGACTTAGGATTAAAGCCAAACCAGAATCTCAATTTGCAGACACTGTGTTTCGGGGTACTGCCCCTCGTAACAAGGCTCGTTACTTCCAATAGGTGGCACTAGAGTTCTAGTCCTCTTCCTCTCTGAAGAGACAATTTGCATATTTCCCAGAGGAGCATTGTGGCTTTAAGTCTCCTCATCTGGGCATGCTTAGCATGTCAATCTCCTCAAGGAGAAATGATACTTCTTGGATATGGTTGTATGGATAAAAGTATCAATCCTTTATCAGAATATCTTGCTGTTTTCGTAAAGTTTTGGCTTGCTGTTCAACTCGTGTACTGTATTTCATGTATTCAGTTTAAGTCATTCTGTTGGAAATGTGCTGTCTGTTGAAATAAAATATATAAAAACTCATTAGTGCTTTGAGGTTACTGACTGCAAAGCATACATGTCCGCTCTTCGTTGCTCACATAACCTGTTGCTGAAGGCTAGGGTTGAACGGCGACTTTGGCCACTACACCTGTCATGTGATCGAAGTTCGCTCTATGTTGCTGATACATTGCAGTGAATTTAGTCGCATTCTGACCTTTAGAGTACTGTGACAGTGCCAAGCATGTTGCAAAATTGATCGAGGTTGGACTTCTTGCAACTTGCTTGTGGCAGTCGCAGTAGCCTCAAGGTCACAATGCAAGCCCATTCACTTGTATGCACTGTGATGAAACAGCGGCACTGAGCAAACCTTGGACACGCAACAATTAGCATGGCCTAAGTCACCGTGAAGCCCTAGTTTTATAGTAAGCAAAGATAAAACCCTGTCTCTTGGGAATGGGGCTACACATCAAAGAAACGTTTAGTTATAAATATATGTGTAAGAAATGTGGCATTCACCGGTTGGGATTAAAAACCAAAGTCCTTTATTTTCATCCAAAAGTATAGACCAGGTTAAAATCGTGCAGATACTTGCAGGAGTGCAGGAAACATGAACGGACGATGGCCCTTTCGCGTATTGCAACGCTTCAATGGGTCCAGGTGAGTGCCGCATTTCTTGTACTCATGACTATTGCACATATGGATATTTTTTCATGCTGAGCACCGCTATACCAGTTTGTGCATACCGTCATCAATCAATTAATGAGGATCATATGTGAGCAAGCCATCCAAGTTACTGCCTACTCTTTCCACTGTTGTGCAAATGGAACAGACAACAGGTAAAAATGATAGGCAATTAGCAAGACAACCCTTATAAAGGAGTTGTTCTGCAGGGCTTGACCACAGATCATTTCTTTGTTCTCATCCTTTTTGGCTGTTGTTTTGGTCACTTTTGCATTTGATCATTGCTCTCGTCCCCTAGAGGTACTTTACAGTGGCATGTAGTTGTGTCTACAACTTACAGAAGTTGCTCAGGTAATGCAGCTCATTCAGAATGGCACATCAATGTGAGCTGTGGCAAGAAGGGTATCTGTGTCAGCACAGTATCCAGAGCATAGAGCAGATACCAGGAGAAAGGTCAGTACACCAGGAGATGTGGAGGGGGCCATAGGGGGGCAGCAACCCAACAGCAGGACAGCTACCTTCTCCTTTGTGCAAGGAGGAACAGGAGAAGCAGTGCAAGAGCCTTGCAAAAAGACCTGCAGCAGGCCACAAGCATCCATGTGTCTGCTCAAACTGTCAGAAACAGACTCCATGATGGTGGAATGAGGGCCAGATGTCCAGAAAGGCAGGCAGGCACCTGCGGGTTCTCATCATTGGAAGTACATGCTGCAGCTCTACTATTTTCCATTTAAAATACCTAAAAAGAGATAATCGTACGTGACAATTTAGCAGGAGCAATAATCTTCAGAAGCAGGAGGAGGAGGTGATTTCATGAACAAAATGGGTTTGGATAGTTAGGGAAGGATGTTAAAACAACTTCCCAAACAAAATATTTGGGCTGCTTTTACATTACGTCATTGTCATCCTTAGGGCTTACAAAGTCACCGTAAATCCAGCCCTTGTTCAATTTTAGAAGAGTCAGCGTGTCTGCATTTTCTGTTGACAGGCGGGTGTGCATATCCATTATCATTGCACGAGCCAAACTAAAAACCCACTCAGACAACACACTTGCAGTAGGGCATGGCAGCACCTCCAAGGTGTAGGAGGAGAGGTTGGGCCAAATGTGGAGCTTGGACAACCAATAGTTAAAGGGCACTGAAGAATAAGGAAGGACGCTGGTATGGTCACTTAAGTAGTCCTTCACCATCTTGGTCAACTTCTCCCTCCTCATTATAGTTACACCCACAGATAGCCCTTGCTGATGTGATGGTCTCATGAAAATGTGTCAGTTGGTGGACATTTCCCCCACCCTTAGTTGCACCTGGTGTGCATGGCCCTTTCCTGTAATCCTGTAATCCTTGTGGGTGAAAAAAAACGGTACCTCTGCCAGCAGCATTGTCTGAGAGTAATCTTTTAAGCAAGACTTGCACAACGGCCCTCTGGCATACATGCACTGAAAATGACACTTCTGCCTCCAACATGAGAGAAGCAAATTTCTCCTTGTACCATGAGTCAAGAAAGAAGCACAGCCAAACGCTCAGTGTCATGCCAGGAAGAACAGAAGCCATCCTCTCCTCCTCATGACACAGCCTCCTCCTCCTTCTCTTCAGGACATCCAAGCTGGACAGGCATGAAGCTGGGATTAGTATTCCCCTCTATAGCACAGACCAAAAACTCTTGTTCCGCCTCCTCCTGTTCCTCATCATCACCCAATGTGGCTTGAGAATATTATCTGAGGCTGGGCTGTGTGGTATCAGCCACTGTAAAATCTTGTGCCATAGCCACCTGCTCAGCATTCAAAGTTTCCTCTTTGAGATTCTGCAGCGAACGTTTTAATAGGCAGTGCAGCAGGATGGTTACACTGACAGTAGCATCATCAGCGCTCACAATCTTGGTGTAGTACTCAAAGATATGAAGAACCTAAGAAATGTCATCGATCCACACCTACTCATTGAGAAGCTGGAATTCAGACACAGCTCTCTGCTGTTCACTTAGCCTTGCCATCATACAGTGGGTTCGGAAAGTATTCAGACCCTTTAACCCCTTCACCCCCAAGGGTGGTTTGCACGTTAA
>VIAB01000564.1:17771-34734 GCA_009801035.1 Oophaga pumilio
GATGCTCCAGTGTATAATGGGCCCCATTTATAATGGTCCAGTGTTTGATGGGCCCCATATATAATGCATCAGTGTATTACAAAATCCTTTGAAACCCAGGCATGGTTCATTTTAATGAAGGTGAGATCACCTACGTTTTGGGTCAACAGCCGGGTCCTTCTTTCTGTCAGGATTGATCCAGCAGCACTGAAGACTCTTTCTGAAAGCACACTACCAGCAGGGCAAGCGAGCTCCTGTAAGGCATATTGTGCCAATTCAGGCAAGGTGTATAAGAAAAATAACTTGGCACTCAACTTGTGAAATATGAAGATTTTTATTGCAGTCACAAATATACAACGTTTCGGTCCCACTTGGACTTTTATCAAGGCACCGACTGCTTTATAGAACTAAATCCAAAAGTCTATATGCCTCTCTTGGGCTAGCTGGCAATTCTCTGTGAGATCATGAGCTAGAGGTAATGTATGGTGCCTAATGTCAAACCAGGTATGTTTAGGAGAGTAAATAAACTGACACCTGTACAGGATCTATACTTGGTTGTCCACTAGAAGTAGATACAGGTACCCCTGTAGGCTCATGGATCCGTTAAAGGGACCACTTGATTGGTCTATATGGATACATGGATGAAGTATATAAGGGAAAATCAGAGATGCCCGGTGGTGATATGGTGGATGATGCAGCCACGCTCCCAATGCGGTGTCCACCAAACAGCTGCGCTTTCAACCAAACAGAAGGGCATCATCTCTAATGAGATCAGTTTGGAAATGTAGGCGTTCAAAGCCAGTGTATGCGAATAAGAGGATGAGTACTTTCTTGTCCTACTCAGAGTCTCTGCAACGGTGAGCTGGACTTGAGAGCTGCATATGGTGGAACTAGCGGTGGACAGGGCAGACTGAGAGAGGGTTGGTGATGGTGATGGTGGTGATGGCCTAGATGCAGTCTTTCATTGGAAAACCATTGAGATTCCCTGACTGCATTGGCCTTGCGACAACACCTCAAAATTTCTTGCTGGTGGTGTGCTAACCGGTGGGCTTACAGTGGGGGAAGCGATGTAGCGTTGCTGGCTACCTTCAGTCGGAGCAGGTGCATGTGTGCTACCTGAGGTCTTGTAGTTCGTCCACGCTTGCAAGTGCATGCTGTTTACATATCTTAGCATGCAGCTGGTATTCAAATTTCTGAGATTTTTCACTCGGCTAAAGGTCCTTCCTCACTTCTTACAGATAACCTTTGCCTCATCAATAGTTGACCTGTGACTGGGTCACGCCTGGGTGATTCAAGGGATTCTCGAACTCCATGTGACACCAGCGGATGTCGGTCACGTGATGCGGACTGAGCGGTCAATGATAGTGCCAATCAGAAGCACATATGGTAGAAGTATGTGTTTACAAAAAGACTTCTTTACAAGGTTTAAATCGATGGGGGGCATTATACAACATAGTGGACAAACCTCTTTCAGGAATCAGGCATGTCTGAAATGTGGTGTGTGTCTTCACACCTTGCCACAAATCTTACTCTAGTTAGGACTGATATAAGATTTGGGTGGCGTAAGGCATATGAATCAGACATGAGGGCATCACCGCGAGTCTGTCCAACCATATTTGGCAGAGCTGGCCAAAACTGGCTTGAAAACGCCAAGAGTCACAAAGTTTTTGTGCAACTGCACATTGCACAAAAAAATTTGTAATTTTTCAAAGAATTTTATTGCAGATTTTTGGTGTAATCGCTTTGTTGAATGGGGGCTTTGGAGTACAGATGATGGCAGTGATGGGTCAACACTTGTCCTTTCCTCTGAGTCTTGTACTTATTGGAACAATCTCCTGCAGCTGCTTATCCCCAGAGTTAATATGCAGTGGGCCTGTAAAGAGAAGAAAGATGTGGCGTCTTACCGCCTGGGTCAATGCTTTTAGGGCAGAAGTTGGCTGGATCAAGGAAGTGAAGGGAGCTGGAGCTTCGACGAGTTCGGCACAGACGAGCCAGATGCTTCACTGGGGGCCACCAAATGTAGTGATTAATGAATTCAGTTCTGGGGCGAAGCAGGCTGAAGGAAATGTCATTATAGAGAGGTCAGGCCTGGAAGGAACTGGGGAGCAGTCTAGGACGGTCCGGTCTGGGCGTGTACTGCACAGAAGCAGGGACAAGATAAGGAAACAAACAAAACATCTCTTGTGTCAACTGTGGATATAACGTGTGAAGAGTTAAGTAAAGAGTATGTTCAAGTTATTTTGGACTGTGTCTCCATTACTGGGGGTCGCCTGGAAGAGGGACTCTCGATGCCTGGGAGGTGCCCAGGAGAAATGTAATCTGGAGATGCAGGTACGCCAGAGGGAAGAACACAGTTTCATGTAGGGGAAGGACTGGACATGGATGTTACAGTAATCCAGGTCACGACTACAGTCCTGTCCCTCCCTTACACTAGTGCAACATCAAAAAGTCATCTTGTGAACGTAGCCTAAGGCCGCTGGAATGGCAACATCAGTACCCTCCATAATTACCTCCCTTGCTGTAAAGTACTGCATTGATTATTATTGTAATTCTCATGCTGCAGAATTTATTGATTCAGATATTAGCATTTTGTTCAAATAATATTTTTTTTTACAAAGGTTACAGATTACAGTGCAAGAATTTATAAATTAAAGGGAAGCTGTCTTCAGAAAATTAAAATTTTAAATCAGATTTTTCTGTTACATTTATTTAAAAAAGTCCTGTTTATTGCATGTTACGATCTTTTTAAACAATAAAAATTTAAAATCTTGCAAATTTTCACACCAGTCCTTTTTTAGACTGTAGATTCTTATTTCAGGAAATCCACATGTACATTAAAAACTACAATCTTTGGACTTCAACCTTATCTTTTGTATTAAAACAACTAATAGAAGTGACCAAAATTCATAGTGAAGGGTGATCGGTGGATCCTGTGTTATCAGCAGTTTATAGAGTTATTTTAACTGTCATTGTAATCCTGCCTCTGATAATAAGGAAACTGCTGAAAACTCTTCTTTAAAGGACTGGAAGTATAAGTCTAAGAAAGACCTAACGGTCAATGTGAAAACTATAAGATTGCTTTTTTTGTAAATTAAAAAGCATAATATAAAAACAATTCCAGTATTAAGCAAGAGGTCATTTTCTGATAATAGCTTCCCTTTAAAGAGGACCTTTCACAAAATTTTTCATGTTGACCTGGGTGTAAAGCCCCCGTCTCACACAGTGATCTAGCTAGCGAGATCGCTACTGAGTCACTAGTTTTGTGACGCAACAGCGATCTCCCCAGTGATATTGCTGTGTGTGACATTCAGCGACGATCAGCCCCCCTGCTGTGAATCGCTGATCGTCGCTGAATGTCCTGGATTTTTTTTGGATCGCTGGTCTCTCGCTGGCCAGCACGCATTGCTGCGTGTGGCAGGCAGGAGACCAGCGATCAGCTGGTAACCAAGATACACATCGGGTTTCCAGGCGCGGGGCTGTGCCTGGAAACCCGATGTGTACATTGGATACCAGCGCGCTGCTGCAGGGGAGCTGGTAACCAAGGTACACAGCGGGTATCCAGGCACCGCGCAGCGCCTGGAAACCCGATGTGTACCTTGGTTAGCAGCTCCCTGCACCAGCGGGCTGGTATCCAACGTACACTGCGGGTTACTAAGCGACGTTACCTGAAGTGTCGCTGTCCTGATCGCTGCCAGAGCTGCCTATTTGGCAGCTCAGCAGCGATCATGTAGCGACACATCAGCGATCCTGACAAGTTCATATAGTTGTCGGGATCGCTGGTGCGTCGCTATGTGAGATGGGGCCCTTACAGAGCGCAATAATCTTTGCTAATATCTTTGCAATGGAGAGGTGAAATTAAAGAAAAGTATTTGGCACCTAATGAGCTAACATTAAGTCTAAGTGGGTGTTATCAGATAGTTTTCAGTGGAGGAGGGTATATCAGATAGTTTTCAGTGGAGGCGGGTACTATCAGATAGTTTTCAGTGGAGGCGGGTACTATCAGACAGTTTTCCCTGGAGGCATTTACTTCTCCATGTAAATGAGTTGTAATCTTGGTACAAATCCTTTGAGCTACTTATTTAGTGCA
The DNA here is from genome assembly GCA_009801035.1 of Oophaga pumilio. Taxonomy (NCBI): domain Eukaryota; kingdom Metazoa; phylum Chordata; class Amphibia; order Anura; family Dendrobatidae; genus Oophaga; species Oophaga pumilio. Next base: position 21,838 of record VIAB01000564.1, read on the forward strand.
GTGGTGAAATCAGAACTTGGCCGCCACTAATACTCATACAACCCCCATATGCCTATTTTGAGGGCTTTCTGTTTCTGTGCTCACTATGGAAAAAGTCCAATAACTGGTAATAAATAAATGGTAAACAATCTGTGTTGATACCTTTTTGCTCATGAAGACAGAACACATATGGAGGCACGGGAATAGACAGGAGTGACATGTTCTTGGAACAGTTTCTATCTTTGTTGGAAAGGGAAATGTAACTAAAGACAGCATCTGCTGAGCATCAGCATGGAATATTGCTTGCTCTTTCATGGATTTTTACATTTTATCAGAAGTCAGAGAAGCTTACAAACCTGTGAAATATGATTATATTGTCCCTAAAGTGAAGGTGAAATTTTCTTTAATGTCAAAACTCTTTATCCAGTAATAAAGAGACATGAAGGCTCTGGAGGTCCCCAGGTGCTTGCAACATTTATTTTTTTAGCACAATTGTCCTATTCATAGTGCGTTAACCTATTATTATTAAGGCTGCGTTCGTAAAAACAGCGCATATCATATCATCAGCATGCTGTATAATGCTGTTTATGGCATCCTGTAGCCTCTCAAAATACACCAATCCAATGGACCTGGTATCTACAAGTAAGTAGCTCCATCTAGCCAATCAGGTCAATGTTGGAAGAGATTCAATGAATAAAATTAAATTAGGGACCTGCAATGGTGTCCTGTATTGTTGACAATAGCAGAAGGTGGAGATCCAGTTCACAAACAAATAAAGATGTGTGCTCGAAAAGATTGACTGTTATGTCATCATGTCATGTTACTGTTGCTGTCATCATTTTAGATATTGTATTAAACTATCTTTGACTACCATTTTCCAAACTCCCCTTGAGAGAAAACAAATGTTCTCTCCAATACCACGTATTTAAAGTAGCTACCCTATAACTTAATGTCTGGCCCTTTAAAAGGAATCTCTCATCAGATTTTTGTTTTGTAATCTGGCAGTAGCATGAGGTAGGAATAGAGACCCTGATTCCAATGATGTATCACTTAGTTTACTGGGTGCCGCAGGTGTGATAGAATCATAGTTTTATCTGTTGCAGATTTAGCAGAGATCGGAATGTTCAGCTCTGTGTAACCCCGCCCACTCCACATTCTACAAAGAAAGCTACCAATCAGTGGTGGGGGTGTGGTTGGACCAGGAAGCACGAGACACCTAGTCCTGAAGTGATAATCTCCTGCTCTCAGATTACATAGCAAACACCTAGAGAGAGATTCCCTTTAACATGCTGAGCCCCATAACGTATTTAGCCAAACGAGTGTCTTCTCCAAAAGTAAAAGACTTGTGAAATTCTGGCATTGACTTATATGGTAGTTACTGCTGATAGCTTGCACTAGAGAGCCAGCTTTCTTCCTTCTGGTCCTTCTGGAAAATGCTAATTCGCTGGGAACATTAACATATAAGTCTCTACAAAAAAAAATTGTAGCCTGAGGGTTTGTGCACGCATCTTTTGAAGGTGGGGAAAATTGCAAAAAAAACGCTTTACGAAATGCTGCGAGTTTTTTTTTATCTGAAGCGTCTTTTTTTTAATGTTTTCTTGTTGGTCATTTCCTGAGTGCTTTTTCGATGTTTTTGACCCACTTAATTTTTTTTCTACTGACGTTTTCTGATCAGTTTTTCACTCCATTCAACACTGAAGAAACTACTAGAGTTTTTTCAAACAGAAATTCTGACAGAGTGCTGAAAAAGACCCCTGAGCATCCTCCAAGCGTCTTTTGATCTCTTCTATTGTCTTCCATTAAAAATTACCTGAAGAATGGACAACTCACTTCTTTTAAATGCTTGAAGTAAATATACAAAAAGGCAACACCTTGTAATCCTGTCCAAACCACAGCAGCTGGGCAGTCAAAGGACCAAAATCGCGAGTGCACTCAATGTCAGGCTTAGACCCAAAAGCCCCAAACTAATTTATAGAAAAGGGTGTATTGCAGCACTCCAGTAGGTAGATAAATCCAGAAATTATTCCATTGCAAAAAAACAGACATCAGCATTTCGACTCCATTTTTGCTATGGAATAAAGGATTTATTTATCTACCAACTGGAGTACTGTGATACACCCTTTTTCTATACCTTCTTTTAAATGCTTGACATCTTTGGCAACCTGAAGCGGTTTAGAAATGCTCAAAAGACTGAATGTTTGAACAGAAAGATGTTTTTTACATAGACATATATATGTTAATTTTTTGGAATGTTTCGCTAGCGCTTTTTCAGGTGGTTTTCCAGACAGAATCCCCCTGAAAAAGGCATTGTGTGCATCTACCCTTAGGGCAGAGATGGACTGCCGTATAACTCGTGCGAGGATCACGTCGTAAACCTTGTGCTGACCATCGGCTCTCCTGACCTGAGCTTCACAGCTGCATAGAAATACATCACGCTGTCATGCTCAGGTCAGGAGAAGTGCCGAGCCCGTACGATGCGATCATCGCACGACGCATGAGTTATACGGCAGTCTGTCTCTGCCCTTAGACCTTCATTTCTCCAGGAGTCAGTAAGGACTGCCCCACCTTCTCCAACTTCGGTTTCAGCTGTTTGTGAATTCTTAGTGCTTATGGAAGACAGTTGTGTAATGCACAGCGTCACATACAATGGTTGCTGCATGCTTTGCAAAGACATCGGAGTGAGTTTTAATTAAAGTTTATCATAATACCTCAGACGAAGGATTGTGCCACTTATACTAGTGCAGAGGTGAATTTTGGTGGATTCAGAATGTTCTACCAACATGATTTTCACAGTCTTTAACAATACTGCATCTTAAACATGTAACATTGAAAAACAACAAATGGTATATTCTGACCTGCGTCATGCAAATAACAACCAATACAACACTGTGGATTGAAAAGGAGTCATATTAGGGATCTCTGCCCTCCAACATGGAGAGAGGCTGACACTGAGTGGACGTTATGGGGCGCTAGAGTGCTAATGGCAGACATCCGAGGCAATATCGTTACTACATATTTTATCCAATGAAGACTGTGTGCAAATATCTCTTTGTCAGAGCGGTATCACCATTCTCAATGTCATTCATATTCCTGCAAGATACATTTTTTTTAGATCCATCCGGTCCAATAGTAGTGGCATATACACAGTGGAGGCTGGGGGAAAGGTAAAAGGTAGATTTTATTGACTTATGAAGACATAATTGACTTGCCAAATATGCACAATATTTGCAATTTACATAAGTCATAGTTGCTGTAAGGTGTAGGAAAAAATCAAGGAACCGCTGGGCACTGCTGGAAAAAATGACGGCTCAGTCATTTTATTGAGGCTATGCGTTTCGGCACCATATAGGTACCTTCATCAGGCCTTATGGATGTCAGTATTAAAAGGATCCTTTTTTTCTTTCACACCTTACAGCATTTATTGTGGTTGTCATCGTGCAGAACCGGCACAACGAGGAGGAACAGTTGGTGCACTCTTTACGGGTTTTCAGCCAGAGTTGTAACTGTTCTCAGCACATCTGACTAAGGTGAGCAGTTACATTCAGAGTTACTACATTTACCAAAAACCTGTGCGCTATGGGTCTCCGCCTTTTTGTATTTTTCTTTTACGGTGGGTGCAGACGACCATGTATTATCTCACTCGAGAGAATCGGGTTGATTATGCAAATCTCACTCTGATCAAACTCTGATCAGTGAGTCAGCATAGTGCGATCCGTTTCACTTGGATGAGAAGATGGAGTGAAGCATTTCTCCATCTTCTCTATTCTGTCAGTCCGCTCGAAATCGGATTGTAATCAGATGCCATCCGAGTACAGTCAGATGCTTTCCACGGACTCATTGACTTGCATGGCCAAGTGCAATCTGAATATTGGATCAAACATGGGCCTACATCCATTTGATTCAGAAAAATATCTGACGTGTGCATGGCCCAATAGACTAACAATATCTGAGTGCGATCCAATGATTTGTCGGATCACACTTAGACCGAAAATACGTACGAGCCCTTGGAATAAGTCATTGTTAGGAATCTGATGGACATTTCTATAAACATGACCAAGTTTCCTCCTGGCTGGTCAGAACTGAGAACTATGTACTTAAAAAGCAATGCTTGTTGCAAATCTTAGGCCTTATGCCCAGTGTTTAGGATACTCCTTCATAGCTCCGTTCTTTAGGGTCATACAGGATTATGTGCTGCCACACAATGCATCGTTGGGTGCAGCACTTTAAGGGTAGAAAGGCTCCGCACATACAGCTTTCAGTGAAGCATCCTTTGATTTATGAAACTGGAGGTACAGTAAGAGCCCCACGCACCAGACATTTGCAATTTATTCATTCGTTTTGTCATCTCTATGCCATCAATATATTATCCATATATCTGGGTATTTTTAACACCCCTGTGGTGACCATTTTATACATCAACAAATTAAAATATAATTAAAGGCCAAATGCAGTTTCGTATATTAATAATTGCAATGGATCTATAAAAACTGAACGCTATACGGATGGTGACTGTGTGACATCCGGTTAGTTTAATGGGCAAGTCTGAGCCAAAAAAAATGGATGACTAGTGTGTGCTGCAATTTTGTGAATAGTTTTAAAACATAGGTATAATGTTACTGTCTTCCTAGGATTGCCAAATCACAAAAAAGTAGGAAACCTCTGATTCCTGGAAAAATCGGCAAGTTGACACAAAGTTTTCTTTGTTGTGATACCAAGGCACTACATAATAAGATTTACCCCCAATGTCTAGATGGAGGGCAAGAATGGAGTGTGATATGTTGAAAAGGGGGAGTGTTTAAAGAGGATCTGTTAAGTAAAAAAATGCTATTAACTTGAAGATACAGGGTTAATCTGCAGGATAATAGTGTTATGAACCTGCCCGGTGCCTGCACTAAGAACCCTGGAGAGCCCCTCGCAAGTTAATTTCCTCCCGGCAGCCTTGGCTTTCAGTCATATGGGTGGGTCGGAACAGCACTGACTGACAGCCAACTGTAGTGTTGAGCCGGTTGTCCTTTAGTGCCAGGGCATAGTTAAGGCTGCCATTCACTGTGTACTGAGTGGTGACTGTAGCCTCGGCGGTGCCGGTGCTGGGCAGGTTCAGAACAGTATTAACCTGCAGGTTAACCCCCATATCTGCAGGTAAGAGTGTTTTTTTATGTTACAGTTTGCCTTTAACCTATTAAACACTTTTTTGAACCTGCCAGGCGCCTACACTAAGAGCCCTGGAGAGCCCCTGACAAGTTAATTTCCTCCCTGCAATTCCTGATTTCTCAGAAGGGCATTTGTAGCAGCTGATGGGTAGGTCTACATGTCACTGTCACCTCTTAAGGAAGGATGACTTATAGAATCAGTTAATTGTTTGGTGGCAGAGAAGGAAAAAGTTTGTAAATAAGTTTTCAAATAAAAAGGACCACCAATAATACTACATTCGTTTTGTGGCCCTCGATGACCATTTATCCGGCCGCTGGGCAGATTTCCGAGGACCGCATTGTATGCAGCATGTGTGGCCTAAACATGCTACCATGGCCTGCAGTATCTCTGGACTTGTCCACCATCATATCTGGGACATCACTGGTCGGCAATTGCAAAGGAAGATGCCAGGAGCAGATATTGATGATTTGCCAAGGTCATTCGGCATGACAGAACATTCATCAGACAACCATTAATAACTTTATTGATATCAGCCAAGACGTGTAGGTGAGGGTATTTTTGCATGTAGTACTGAAACTCGATACTGAATAAATTGAGATGTTTTTAAAATGTTCTATCATTTTTGCATCATTTGCATTTTCATTAACATGTCTATCAATGTTGTGATTTTCGAAATTCCACAACTTTTTCGTCTTGTAGGTGGAATTTCAATGTTGAAGAGTATATATATATTTGGTTTGAAAAAAGAAACAGTGCTCAGCATAAATGAGTACACCCCTTTGAACAGTAAGATTTAATCAATATCTCTTGGAACATAAGAACAATTTCCACAATTTTTACAACACTGAGTTTCATAGAACAGTTTTTTAACCCATAACATGAAAGTGAGGTTAATAATTTTGCAGTCTGAATGATGGATGGAGGATGATGTCCAATTTTTCTCTTACGAACTCTCCATAGGTGTTTGGTTGGGTTCAGATAAGGAGACACTTGGCCACTAAATCACTTTCACCCCGTTCTTTTTCAGAAATGCAACAGTGGCCTAAGATGTGTGTTTTGGATCAATGTCATGTTGGAAAACTGGACGTCTACAAAGGGCATGGAGTGATGGGGGCATCTACTCTTTCAATATAGAGCTGTACACCTGTTAATTCTTGATACGAGCATCACTCTGGCAGCCTCACATAATGACACTGCCACCATCATCTTTCACTGTAAGCACAATGCATGCATTTTATAAATTCATTTTTCTAAATGTATGGTACCTACAGTGAAATATGGTGGTGGCAGTGTCCTTATGTGGGGAGGCATAATGCATGCACTTTTCAACATGACAATGATCCAAAACACACACATCTGTTGCATTTCTGAATAAACTGAGTGTAAAAGTGATTCAGTGGCCAAGTATATCTGCTGATCTGAACCCAACCAAAAGATCTATGAGGAACTCTGAAGAGACAAGTTGAGCATCACTCTCTATCCTGCATCTAAAAAAAGGTCTTCTTGAAGAATGGAAAAAATAGATGTTACAACACGTCGCCAAATTGTTCATTACTTGCCTAGAAGACTTGATGCTGTCTTTAAAAATCAGGGGGTCACACAAAATTCTAGATGTAGTAGTTTTTAATGTGGGGCGTACTCATTTTGCATCAATTAATTTGAGTAAAACTGCAGATTTTGTCATGAAAGTTTTATTATTAACCTTACTTCCATATTACAGGTGAACATTTTAGTTCTATGAAACTCAGTTTTGACAAAAATTTGGAAATTGTTCATGTATTCAGTTTGATACTGATTAAAATTCTACTCTTCAAAGGGGGTGTACTCATTTATGCTGAGCACTGTACATATATAAAATTGTATATAAAAATACAATACCGGGTTACATTTTATATGCAGCATAATTTGCACTTTAATTGTGCAAAGAGTCCCAGATGGGAAAAAACAACTCCGTTGTAAGTAGAGAAATAAAGGAGGAACAAGGAGTATAACATATAATGTACGAGAAAAATATATATTATTTTCCTACTGGCCCCAAGGCTTTGCGTTGTACTGATACTTCCTGTTCTGTACAGATTACTTTCCTGCAGTCTCATTATCATCACTGATAGGATTTCAATGACAGGTAACACCTCCATACACAGCTGATAACAGAGGATCCACCATTTACAATAGGTGACGTCACAGCTCTCCTCCTCCCTCTCCCTGCAGAAGTATCTTTGTGTAGGATGGAGCATGCACGGAAAATGTTTCTATGCAAACAGAGTCAAAAGAAAGTGGGACCCTAATTTTTGGCCTACTGCTCAGTGTAGAAAAATGTGTTTTCATTTTCTAGATAGTGATATGGAAAAAACACGTTTTTCCTTTTATAGGCGGAACACCATAAAACAATGGATTGGTGAAAATTCTATTTTGTGTTTAGTTCTTAGTAAGAAGCTGGTGGGGCATTTTTTATTTATCATGAGGCACCCTAGCTTTCATTGCAAGCACACCCTCAGAGTGCTGTCTGGTTCTAAAATTTTCTGGTTCTAAAATTTCCTTTGTATACTGGACATACAAAGTTAATAGAAAGGGACCTCCAACAATGAATTGCGACTACAAAGTCGCAGTTGAAGGATTCAAAACCTACATAAATTGCATGGATGGCTTATTATTTTTAAAGCCTACCGTGTAGTGTTTAGCTTCTCGTTTGGTGGTGCTGCCAGGTTTCCAAGCAGATTATAAATGATCTCTAAGAGTCAGGAGCAAGATGTTCTCTAATTGGCTCTTTTCCATTCAAAGTTTCTATCAAAATACTTTGAGGGAAATTCTCAGTAGGTGGACGTCCAGGGCTTCTGAAGGACTGGAACTGGTCTGTAAATTCTGCTCCATACATCAACTGTAGTTTGGGGATCAATATTTTAAGAGCAAGTAACATTTCTGAAGCAGATGAAGTTAGTAGGTATAAGTTTTTTCCCTCCTTATTGCAACTTACTAATACATCCCCTTTTTTCAACTACAAGTTCTGGTTCTGGAAGGTCCTCTTCTGTTCTGTGTCCAATGTAGTATCACATTTCCTGATTCATCGATGTCTGGCTGACTGCTTATTTTATTAGCTAAATCATCCCCCTCTGGTGTCACAGTCCATGTATAGACATAGAAGGCACTGGCTTAGCTATTAAAATAAGCAGTCAGCCCCCTTTATATACAGCTCCAGGCACATGCCGATACTGTAAATGTGGTTCTATGTCAGACACAAATCAGAAATGGACCTTCCAGGATCTGTGCATGTCGACACTGTGAAAGCTGTTCTGTGTTGAACACAAACCAGAAATTAATCTGACATAATCTGCACATGCTTACATTGTAAAAGTTGTTCTCTGTCAGATCACAAACCAGAAATGATCATGTCAGGATCGGGACATGCTGATACAGTAAAAGCTGTTTTGTGCCAGGTAACAAATCGGAAATTAATCTGCCTGGAGCTGTACATGCTGATACAGTGAAAGCTGTTCTGTGTCAAGTCACAAACCAGAAATGATCCTGTCAGGATCTGCACATGCTGATGTAGTGAAAGCTGTTCTGTGTCAGGTGTGAGGCAGTGACCGGTGTTATATGCGAGGGTCGCTATGTGTCCCCCACGATGCGCACAGAAGTATATTGAGGCCGCGGGAGTGCAGTGCAGTCACAGGCTTACAGCCACTGGTTCATTGTAAAAACCTCTGCAGCAGAGGGCTGGGTGTGTCAGTGTGGAGTTTGCAAGGTGCAGAGCAGACGGCTCTGCAAAAGCTCAGCCTGTGTGAGGGAACACAGCACCAAGCAAAGCGAACTCCTGGCACCCCGCAGCATTATATGGTGTTGCAGTCGCCCTCGGCAGCCGGCCGTAGTTAGAGACTGCCTCGTTTCCCGGCTGCGATCCGGAGGATACCGTTTGTTTTGTTTGCAAGTTTTGGACATTAAACCTGTGTTTACTTTGAACTCTCCTGGGTCATTGCCTCTTCACTGCACAGTGAGGACATCGCTGCACTACATTTGGTTGGAGAATGTGGGCACTGTGAATTGAGGCATACCCCAACGCCAGCTGCATGTCTGTCATCAGGCCTGCCACACTGCAACCCTGGTGTGCGGACAAAATGGAGGAAATCCAGAGCCAGCTGGTCCTCACGCAGCAACAACAGCAAAAGACCAATAACTTGTTGCTGCAGAAAATTGCAGCCCTGCATGAGGTAACTTCAGCGCTGACCCCGTAACGTCACGAGGCCCGAAACAAGGTCCTCACCATCAATGAGCGCAAGGCAAAGCAGGTGGACCTGCCAACTTCCCAGTAGGCTGAAATGGTGGCTCTGTTCCTGAGGGGTGATGTGCTAAAGGCCTACTTTGACCTCAGTCGGGAGGACGCCCAGGACTACGCCAAGCTAAAAGGTGAGATCCTTGCCCGACTGGAGGTTAATACCTATGTGTGAGCCCAACGGGTGTTTTCATAGACTTTTGTGGAGACCCAGCCCACCCAGTCTCAGGTTTATGACTTACTGCAGCTTGTGAAAAGGTGGCTCAAACCTGAAAATTTGACTCTGGACCAGATGGTGGAGAGGGTGGTGGTCGACTGGCTAGTGAGAGCTCTGCCAGCAGCCATGGAGCGTTGGGTGGAGTAAGGGGACCCGGGCACTCTGGACCAGGTGGTGGGACTGATTGAGCAGTACACGGCCACTCAGGACTTTATACAGGACACGGCTCCACTACGGCTGTCACGTCGGGCCCCACAACCCAAGTCCACGACCCTTTACAGGAGCCAATAAGGACCGAGCCTGTACAGAGGGGGTATCCCAAAGGGAGAGTGACAGCAGACCTGTGTCCCCTAAGTCAGCCCCAAGGTCCAGTCACGCCACAGCTATCAAGTGTTGACAGTGACAAGGCCCCAGACATGTGGCTGCCAATTGCCCCCTGACAGCTGTACCCATGGACTGTGGGTATACTCGTCGTGTGTCTATGTATGCCCAGCCAGTCTGCACCGCCACTATAGGCACTGCCGACAGTGAACCACTACTGTGCCAGGTTCTCGTCAACAAGTACCAAGCGGACACTCTCTTGGACTCAGGGATCTTAGTGGCTCTGGTACATGGGTCCCTTGTTGCCGGGGACAACCCCAATGGACGGAAAATGGGGGTGGAATGCATACATGGGGAACTCCGAGAGTACCCGACCGCTGAAGTTATGTTTTCCACCCCGTGTTTAGAAATAAGACATGTGGTAGGAGTGGTAAAGACCCTTCCATATGGGACTGTATTGGGAAGAGCCTTGCCCCTGTTCTGGTCCCTGTGGGAAACCAGGTTTAACCCTTCGAAGGTAAATGCTATTCTAGGCGCGGAACCTAAAGATCCCGAGTCAGGGATACCTACCGTAGGGGTCGCCAACCTAGGGACAGAGTGTAACTCCGATAGGTTTTCCCTAGAGGTATTGGCAGGAGAGGTCGAGGAGACCCCAATGATTCCCGAGCTGGAAGTGTCTCCTAGTAAGTTCGGGACAGCTCAGCTCCAGGATCCCACCCTGGCCCGTGCATGAGAAAGGGTGGTTGAAATTAATGGAGTAGCTCAGCAAACAGGTGCTGAAACAATTTTCCCATGCATGGCTATCCACCAGGAGTTGTTATACCGGGTGGATAAAGTCCCGGATGAGGTGCTGGAACAGCTGGTGGTGCCCCAGTCCTACTGTCGGGCGGTGCTCGACATGGCTCACACCCACATGCTAGGTAGGCACTTGGGGGCCAAAAAGACACAGGAGCGCATTCTGCAGTATTTTTTTTGGCCTGGGGTCTACGCGGAGGTCCAGAGGCACTATGACGTGTCTGGAGTGCCAACTATCCTCACCCACCGTGAACAATCGGAGTCCATTGGTACCTCTGCCCATCATAGAGGTACCATTTAAGCGGATAGAGATGGATCTGGTAGGCCCCATAGTGAAATCAGCCCACGACCATCAACATAGTTTGGTCATAGTGGACTATGCCAGCCACATGGTACCCAGAGGCGATACCAACACATCGGCCAAGCTAATAGCCCATGAGCTTTTTGCCATGTTTTGTCGTCACCTTTGGTTACCAAAGGAGATCCTTACGGATCAGGGGACTCCTTTTATGTCCAAGGTGACCAGGGAGCTATGTAAGCTGCTCCAGATTAAACAGCTATGTACGTCGGTGTACCACCCACAAACCGACAGGTTGGTGGAGAGGTTTAACAAGACCCTCAAATCCATGCTAAAAAGGTTGTCGCCAAGGACAGGAGGGATTGAGACATGTTACTGCCCTATCTAATGTTCGCTATCCGGGAGGTACCGCAGGCGTCCATGGGGGTTCTCCCCATTTGAGCTATTATATGGAAATCACCCAAGGGGACTGCTGGACGTAGCCAAGGAGACGTGGGAACAGGAGCCCACACTGCATCAGAGTGTCATCGAGCATGTGGCATGCATGCAGGACGGGATTGCGGCAGTGCGACCCATAGTAAAAGAGCATCTGATGGATGCCCAGGCCGCGCAGAGCCGCGGGTATAATAAAAGAGCCACGGTCAAGACCTTTAAAGAAGAGGACAGGTATTGGTACTAGAGCCCACCAGAGAGAGTAAGCTCATGGCCAAGTGGCAAGGGCCATATGAGATATGGGGGAAGATGGGAGAAGTAAATTATAGACTTTACCAGCAAGGGAAAAGAAAACCTGAACAGCAGTATCACATCAACCTGTTGAAAGCGTGAAAGGACAGGAAATGTTTGGCTGCGGATGCGACCCCGGTGATACCAAAAAGGAACCCTCTGTCACCGGCCAAGGACGAGGCAGAGAGATAGGTAAAAATAGGAGATACCCTCTTGAAACAGCAGCATCAAGAGGTTTGGAAATTAGTCCAAGAGAATGCAGATGTTTTCTCAGAATTACACAGTCGTACCTCCGTCATCCAGCATGACATTGTCACCGAGCCTCATGTAAGGGTACGAATGAAACCATATCAGGGGCCCGAGGCCCGGAGACAAGCCATCGTGAGTGAGGTAAGACTACAGCTGGGAGTAATTGAGGAGTCCCAGAGTGACTGGGCTAGCCCAATTGTGCTAATATCAAAGCCGGACGGATCATAACCGGTATCCCATGCCCTGGGTGGATGAGCTGATCGAGTGCCTGGTTCAGGCCCAGTACTTCACCATGCTCAATCTGACCAAGGGTTATTGGCAGGTGCCTATTAAATAGTCGGCTAAGGAAAAGACCACCTTCATAACACCGGAGAGTCTTTACCACTATGTAGTCTTGTCCTTTGGACTACATGGAGCCCCTGCCACGTTCTAGAGGTTGATGGACATAGTGCTGGAACACCATCAGAAGTATGCGTCAGCATACTTAGATGACATCATCATCTTTAGCACTGACTGGCATACCCAATTGTCCCAGGTACAAGCGGTAGTAGATTCGCTCAGAGTCAAAGCCGGGTACTTGAGTTACGTGATCAGCCATTGTGTTTAAAATCGAGGCCATTCAGAACTGGCCTTGACCTGTTACCACCAAACAGGTGAGAGCATTTCTTGGAATTGTTGGGTATTACCGGAGGTTTATACCTAACTTTTCGCGGAGAACAACACCCCTTACCGATTTCCTCAAGGGAAAGAAGTCGATCATGGTTCGGTGGAACCCCCAGTCACAGGAAGCATACCAATCCATGAAGGTGGCGCTGTGCGTACAGCCTGTCCTCATTAGCCCCAACTTTCAGAACCGCTTTATTGTGTAGAAAGATGCCTTTAACGTGGGCCTTGGAG
>VIAB01000564.1:169783-182610 GCA_009801035.1 Oophaga pumilio
AAATTGCGGAGTCCATTTAAATGAATAGGATGCTTAATGCTTGCAATTTTTAAGCGTTTTTGCCGCGGGAAAAAAACGCGAAAATTCCTGACGTGTGCACTTAGCCTAAATGTCTACCATAATCTGTACAATTTAATTGAAAAACGAACTAAAATCTTTTCAGGTGGAAAACAAAAAATAAAGAACTAAAATAATGTGGTTGCATGAATATTCAATTTATGACAGCATTCAGTCTTTTTGGGTAGGAGTCTATCAGCATGGCACATCCAGAATGGGCAATCTTTGTTCAGTCTTCCTTGCAGTAGCTCTAAATCTGTCAGATTACGAGGGAATCTCCTGTGTACAGCACCCTCTTCAGGTCATTTTTTTATATTTTTATTTAGACTCAAGTCTGGGCTCTGGCTGGGCCATTCCAAAACTTTGATCTTCTTCTGATGAAGCCTTTCTTTTGTTGATTTGGAGTGTCGTTGTTGTGCTGAAAGGTGAAATTCATCTTCCAGCTTTTTAGCAGAGACTTGAAAGTTTTGTTGCAAAATAGACTAATATTTGTCATTTTTCATAATTCCCTCTACCTTGCTTCACTGTGGGTATGGTGTTACTGTGGTGATGTGTAGTCTTGGCTTTGTTCCAAACATACCTTTCTGTTATGTTTTGGTAGCTGAGGAGAGCAGGCAAAAACGGCAATACACCAGAGAGGTTGGAATCTACTGGATTGCAGTACCCTGACTAACCACCACAACTAAAGGCAGCCATGGAGCGTTCCTACGTTGGTCCTAGATGCCTCGTCACAGCCTGAGAGGCTAACTACACCTAAAGATAGAAAGAGGAAAGCTATCTGCCCCGGAGCAGATCCCCAAAGAACATAGGAAGCCCCCAAACATGTAATGGCGGTTAGACAAGAGGAAATACAGACACAGACAGAAAATAGTATGAGCAAACGCTGGGGCCCAATCTGACTTAGACAGAAAAGGATAGGAAGGATACTTACTGCAATCCAAAAAAACCCTAAAAAAGCCCAACGCTACTAATTGCAAAAACACCTGAGATCACACGACCTCTACCACCTAAATTACCTCTCTGGTGTAACAAAGCTAAGCCGCAGCCACAGAAAAATACTGGAAAAGGCAAATGAACAAACAACAATGGCTCCAGAGGAACCGAGAGGAGACCAAGCCCCCCGGGGAGGGGAACCTGGTCAACCTCACAGAAATGCAGAGAAATATACAAATGGCAAGCACAAAAACAAAAAACAGAAAATATCTTATCTGAGAGCAGGAGAAGAGGCAAGACTCAGCAAGCTTCCAAGTGAACCAGGAAACAACGTTGAGACAAGAACAATTGCTCACCGGCAACCATGATGGGGGGAACCTCCCTTATATCCAGCCAATCTGTGATCCGTGATTGCCAATCCTCATTCAATGGTTCAGTACTGTTTGCAACCACCAGAGGGAGCTTCTGCTCAGAATTCATTTCTAAAACATTCATAACACCTTTCCAAATTATGGCCAAAAGTTCAACCTTGATCTCATTAGACCATAACTCATTTTCCCACATGTTTTTTACAGACTTGATGTAGGTTTTGGCAAAACATAGCCAGGTTGGATGCTTTTCTTTGTAAGAAAAGGCCTCCGTCTTGCCACCCCACAGGCCAGATATATGAAGAATATGGGAGATTGTTGTAACATGCAATACTGAACCAGTATTTGCCAGAAATTCCTGCATCTCCTTGTGTGTTATCTAGACTTATTGGCAATCTCCTGGACCAGTTTTGTTCTGGTCTTTTCATCAATTTTTTGAGGGACAGCTAGATCTAGATAAAGTCACTGTTGTGCTAAATTTAACCCCTTTCTGACATCAGGCGTAATAGTACGCCGACGTCAGATTCCCTCCCTTTGATGTGGACTCCGGTGCTGAGTCCACATCTTTTCCGGGACATGTCAGCTGTTTTAAACAGCTGACATGTGCCCGGAATAGCCGCGAGTGGAATCGCAATCCACCCACGGCTACTAGTTAAATGCCGCTGTCAAACGCTGACAGCGACATTTAACTCGTGCTTCCGGCCATCACCGGTCACTGGTTCATTGGCATGACAGCCAGAGGTCTCCTGGAGACCTCTAAGGTTGTCAGTGCCGGTTTGCTGTGAGTGCCACCCGGTGGTTGGTGCTCATAGCAAGTGAGTAATTCTGCTATATACAGGCCATCTAATCATCGCCTCTATGTAGCTGAGCTGATCAGGTTGTGGCAGATTCTAGTCTCCCATGGAGACTATTGAAGCATGCCAAAAGTAAAAAAAAAGTTTTTAAAAATCTAAAAAAATAAAAAAATATAAGGCTGTGGTTCCACGATCCGGAACCGCAGCGCTTTGGACGGAGCGGAAAGTCCGCTCCGCCCAAAGCCCCGCCCCCTACTGAATGCGCGGTCAATCCGGATGTGTTCATGGAATACATCCAGAACACATCCGGAATGACTGCAGGCTACACAGGCCTGTGTTATTTCAAGGGAATAAGACATGCTGCGATCTAAAAAGACGCGCCGCATGTCCGTTAACGCAGGTCTGCCGCCTGCGTGTTTTTAAGCATAGTGGAGACGGGATTTCTTGAAATCCCCTCCACCATGCTGTAACATCTGGATGCTGCGTGTTTGACGCTGCGCCAGCGCACAGCGTCAAACACGCAGCAATTACTGAAGCATTCCGGATCGTGGTAACACACCCTTATAGTTCAAATTCACCCCCTTCACCCCATTCAAAATAAAACAATAAAAAATATTAAACATACACATATTTGGTATCACCATGTTCAGAATTGCCAGATCTGTCAATAAAAAGGATTAACCTGATTGCTAAACAGCGTAGCGAGAAAAAAGGTCAAACGCCAGAATTACTTTTTTTGGTCGCTGCGACATTGCATTAAAATGCAATAACGGGTGATCAAAAGAATGTATCTGCATCAAAATGGTATAATTAAAAATGTCAGCTCAGCATGCAAAAAATAAGCCCTCACCCAACCCGAGATCACGAAAAATGGAGACGCTACAGGTATCGGAAAATGGCGCAAATTATTTTTAACAAAGTTTGGAATTTTTTTCACCACTTAGATAAAAAAGAACCCAGATATGTTTGGTGTCTATGAACTCGTAATGACCTGGAGAATCATAATGGCAGGTCAGATTTAGCATTTAGTGAACATAATAAAAAAGCCAAACAACAAACAAGTGTGTGATTGCACTTTTTTTTGCAATTTCACCACACTGGAAGCATTTTTACCATTTTCTAGTACACGACATGGTAAAACCAATGGTGTCGTTCAAAAGTACAACTCGTCCCGCAAAAAACAAGTCCTCACAAGGCCATATTTATGGAAAAATAAAAAGATATGGCTCTGAAAAGAAGAGTAGCAAAAAACGAAAACGCAAAACCGAAAAAAAACCTCCAGTCATGAAGGGGTCAAGCCATCTCTTGATGACCGTTTTCACAGTTTCCATTGTATATCTAATGCATTGGAAATTGTTTTATACTTTTCCCCAGACTAATAACTTTCAACAATGGCATCCCTTTGCTGAGTTGTAAGCTGTTTGCACACCATGGCTTTTGCTGTGAAATGCAACAAAGAAAATTTCAGTAAAATCTTGCTACAATAGCCAAACTTTATATGGGGTTATCTAGAATCACTTTAAATGATAATGAGGTTAAATGTGATTGGTAACACATTTTTTCCTCAGACATAATGATAGGGAATGTAGATTGTGAGCCCTAGTAGGGACAGTGGTGATGATCATGTCTGTAATATTTTGCAGAATATGATGGTGCTACATAAGTTACCGTATATTTTCCTTAGTTCACACAAAACAGTTTGTCCCTTTTTTAGCTAAGAAGCAGAGACAAAATTGAGGTGAAACTGACCTTATTCCTACATGCCAACACGCTTTATAAGACCATGTCCTCTCATCACATCTTCCACCCCTACTGAATATAGGACTGGAAGCCAAGGTTCATTCTGATGATGGATCATTTTTGCATCATGCAAAAGAAGCCTTCCCAAAACACTGCTTTCCAAGATGTTTCAGTAGGACCTAGACTTCCAAAAGGTCTGTCCTTTATCCATTAGCCTCCTGGATGTTTCGGGAGAATTGGCACTTATGATCCCGTTGGCCATACACAACTGTTCAATCCAAACTATATACACTAGTTTAAATCACAACAGTTCCATATAGGGTGTACATGTGGTTTGCAATTAGAAGAGGGTATGGTCAGAAACAAAGCAAAAGGAAGAGTTTGAAAAAGAAAAAGGACAAGAAATAGATGGGGCGTTTGGCTGTCGAAGTGTTTCGGTTGGAGGATTACAGAGTGTTAATTAGGGTCTAAGGGGTAAGGTTTCTCCTTGTGGAGAGTGACATACCAACTCTGGCATGTCGAGGTAAGGAGACTTATTCGCTGTGCAATGCTCCTCTGGGAAATTTAATATGCAAATTGCCTCCTAAAAAAAAAAGAGGACTTGTACTCTATAGCGCCACCTATTGGAAGTAGCGATCCTACAAGTCACAATCAACCCTTTAACAAGTCTTGTAATATGACTTAGGATAAAAGCCAAATCAGTATCTCCATTTGCAGAAACGGTGTTTCGGACTATTGGTCCTCGTCAGTAGGAGTGTTAATTAAACATTGAGCCCCGACCAGGACATTTAGATCCTACATGCCAACTTTTAGAAATTCACAACCCTTTCCATGCCGCATTTCCACCCACAAATGCATGATTGGACACCGGGGTTAAATCTGATGACATAACACAATGGTGCCAGACATGAAAATATTAAGGGAGAGCTTCCTCGAGAGGCTTATTTGGCACCACTGAAAATTTGCTAATTCTTCTTTTTCTTAGAATCTCCCCACATTCCAGCAGAATTAGCTGGGCTGAACTGAATCTCTGACCCAGATGAAAGGTCTACAAAAAACTGTAGACAGATGAGAATGACCATAATGCATACAAATATCCAGTTTAATGTACAGATATCACCAAAATGTTCAAAACAGATATAACAAATAGCTTTTATTATTAGTATTTGTATAAACTTTTTACAAGTTGACAATCCAAGGACAATCCAAGGTTATTTTATAGTGTTTAGAAGAAAATGAGCTTTCATTTCTTTTCAAACTTCAGACATTTGTGACTATACTCTTTTGTCTAATATGACGAGCTATCTCTTAATAACAATGGAAATCTCTGGATTCTACGCCATATGAACTTTTTTACTCTATATATCTGTTTTTTTTAGGCTGGGTGAAATTATTTAATGCCATTAATGTCCAAGGAAAATCCTATTGCTGTTGTATGTGTATACACATATAACACTACTACTGTCCATAATATGACTGGTATCCTGCATTTTCACCTGTTTCTCCTCTGCAGGCTTTATCTCTTAATTTGCACATCTTAATTTGCACATCACACACAGACATTACATGTCCCTGCTCTTCATTCCTTAGTTGGTACGCAGACCTAAGCAGCAACAGCATGGAGCACATTATACCGTAGTGCTGAGCAGTGTAGATGTGAATCCAGCTCTTAGTTATTAAGCTCTGTTCACATGGCTAGTAATTATGTTTTTGGATTCGTTTTAGGATAAAAAAAAATTAAATTAAAATGTTACAAAACAGAACCTGTTCATTTGAATGGGAATGAAATATATTTTGCAGTTGCTTCTTTTCAATGGTGTAACTTGAAACTTGGACAACTTTTGCAAAAGTTCGAACAAGGCCCCTAACTATTATGGTTCTTTAATCATTTAGGTCTTCACATATTGGCCAAACACTCTTTTTGGGCCTTCCTAGGATCCAGTGCTTGGGTGCCACTACAACCCCTGCACCAATTGTGGTTACTCCCCTGCCTCCTATCTGTTTGCTAACCATTTTTGATCAGAACAAAAAATGAAGTCTCCACAACATTTTTGTCTGGCCCCAAAAAATCCACATGAGCCATTTTTTTTAACATTGAAAGCTATGGGAAACAGATCACAAAAGACGGTTATCCGTTATGTCGTCCATTAATGGATAAATTTTTAGCACTATGCATGCCCAGAAGACTACTTGTGTTCAGACGCACTTCTTGTAAAATTTCATATTTTATAAGTGGAAAAAAAGCATATGCGAAATATAAATCAAAGGGTTCATTTTTAAGCATCCTTTTTATTTTAAAGATGATCCATTCATGAATCAAAACTTTTGTTTCCATCCTGCATCCGTTATTGCTCTGTTTGTATCGGATCCGTTTTTTTTTTCTAAACTGGATCTGTAACAAGTGGATGACAACTGAACATCTGAACAGAGCCTTAGAAAGCTCAGCACGAACTTTCTGTGTCTCCCTCTGCTTATTTCCCTACTCTGCTCCTCACCTCCTTTTCATATAGTATAATAGAAGGTGTAACCTGACACCTCACTGTTTTCACAGTTGGAATTGCTTTGACCAGGATAGAGCTGTGATGTTTTTTTCAGATTAGATTGTGAATTTCAGAGACAAGGAAGAAAGGATGAAGTGGCTTATAAAGGGAGAAAGAAACAGATTTTTCTGATACAATGTATTAAAAATTTCTTATGTGTACCTGTACTATTGATTTATGCAAATTTTGTCAAAATGACTATTTAATACAACTATTTTCTCTGTACTTTAATTATCAAACCAAGTGTGTAACATAAGGTTTCTCTTCTGCACTTCTACTTTATGCACTTTGGGCACCTAGAATATGACTGAAGGTAGAGCAGTTAATTGTCTCCTTCTTCCATTGATGCCTACCACACAGGGCGCTTATCTGGCCAGCACCCTTCTAGCTATGCCCCTGCAGCACCTGACAGATATGTGGCTTTACACTGCAATTATCTTTCAGACTATTCCCTGTGCAGATTGACCAGGACCCAGCATCATTCATTTGCACCTTATAGGAAATAACAATTAAGGGGCTGAAGCGTTAAATCAGTATCATTCCAAGGGTCACAGGATCCCAGATGTTAGATCCCCACTAATCATAAAGTTATAGGACATCCTAGCAGAATGCTAATATTCCATAAGATGGGAATAACCCTATCATCTTCTGTGAAGGTCCAGTACATAAGGGGGAGGCTAGTTGAGTTGATGGGTTCACCACCTACATTTTACATGAAGATGATATCCACCATTACAAGTATTTTAGTTAATATTGAGGTTAGAAACGTTTTGTCTCCCTGCTTGATTAAAAGCTCCACTACCTGCTTCAGTGTTGACTTTATGGAATAACGAAGACAAATGAGAAATGTTGGGCAAGATTAATTCCGGAAAGCAGGAGTGCTTACTGGGCTTAGGACTTCTTCTTGGGGAACTTGGAAGCTTATTTGGATAGGCAAAGTTGTTTTTACTGTGAAATTCTATGTCTACCTGATAATTGCCAGCTCTCCTGATATGTCCACAAGGCTCCAGAAAGTGGTAAAGCCACCCTCTAAAAGTTGCATGGCTACAAAAATTTTCCTGTAGAGCGCTTTATGCAAAGCAAACCATGAAATGCCTACATGACGAGCTAGAAAAGTTGTTAGTTTTGGTCTACCTACAGCTCTGGCAAAAATTAAGAGACCACCACATCAAAACCCTGTCATGGGCAGCCCATTCTCCAAACCTGAACATTGAAAACCTCTGGAATGTAATCAAGAGGATGATGGATAGTCATAAGCCATCAAACAAAGAAGAACTGCATAAATTTTTGCGCCAGAAGCAGTGTGAAAGACTGATGGCAAGCATGCCAAGACGCTTGAAAGCTGTTTTTAAAAATCATGGTTATTCCACTAAATATTGATTTCAGAACTCTTCCTGAGTTACAACATTAGTATTGTTGTTTCTACATGATTATGAACTTGTTTTCTTTGAGGTCTGAAAGCACTGTTTTTTTTTTAAATTTTGACCATTTTTCTTTGTCAGAAAAAAAATACAAAATGTATTGCTTGGAAATTCGATGACGTGTTGTCAGAAGTTTATAGACTAAAAGAACAATTTACATTTTACTCAAAAATATACCTATAAAGAGAAAAATCAGACAAACTGAACATTTGAAAGTGGTCTCTTAATTTTTGCCAGAGCTGTACATTCAGAAAGGTATGGATACAAATGTTTAAGTCCCAAACCAAGCACTGTTATTCATTTAGTAACTATAAAACATCTAAAAGATTCCCTCAAATGTAATATCCAGGAAATAGAAGTATGCCTCCCCATTGTCGTTGATACATTGGGGTAGTGACTTATTTTTGGCGGCTGTCTATCTGTCTCAGGAATATGGTGGCATACTGTGTGTTTAGAGGAGTGTTGGTGGAGGACCATCTTAGGGACGTCACACTGTGTGAAGGGGCACCCTACTGCATAGGAGCCATAAAAGAACCTGTAAACGGTATGAGGATACTAAGGCTGTGTGCACATGTTGCATTTTTGCTGTGTTGCTTCAGTGCAAATTTGTCACAAAACCTGAAGGGTTTCCTGATTCCAGCAAAGGGAATGAGAGTCCTGACACACGTCAGATTTAAATCTACCGCATGTCACTTTTTTCCGTGTTTTTCCTGCAGATTTTACCCATACTAACGAGTGGGGAAAAATCTGCAATAAAAATGCAAGCAAAAAATGCTGCAAAAACGTGCATTTTTTGCCGCTGCATTTTTCCTGTCAAGAGTTGCAGTAATAGTGCAGACATTTCTGCTCCAAATACTTAACGTGTTGCGCATACCCCGATGGGATTCACTTGGGGCACTGTGTATTTGTCTGTATTTGTACACGTTGCATAAATCTACATTATTCTTGTTATGTAATAATCAAGGTACATAATAATTAATACGTTGCTGGTGTAATTATATTTCGATATGATCTGTTGAGGGTTTTTATTTTTCTAGAGAGTGATTTCGATCTTTTTCTTCCATTCTTTGGTTACCACTGAACAAGCGCGGGGATGGGGCGCAACACTGTTTACTGTTAAAATATTTAGGATGCTTTTAAATTGTCAGCAACCATCATGCAAACCCCAAGGACGGCGTTCCTGTGCAGCTTCCTTTCTTCCCAGCGCAGACAA
This sequence comes from Oophaga pumilio, assembly GCA_009801035.1. Classification (NCBI taxonomy): domain Eukaryota; kingdom Metazoa; phylum Chordata; class Amphibia; order Anura; family Dendrobatidae; genus Oophaga; species Oophaga pumilio. The sequence goes on from VIAB01000564.1 coordinate 178,850, forward strand.
TAATGCTTTTCAGGCCTATTAAAATCCTGCAATTTAACAAGCAATTCAGGATAATAGCATGATTACACATGTGGACGTAATGTATAAAAAGAGGCTTCCTACCTGTGATGCACAATGTAGGTGATGATAGATGCGAACAGGCACAACAACATAACAGCAGTGCATGCATAAACCACAGGGTGCAGGAACTCCCCTGGGTATTGAGGGAGAGACAGCACGGTCTTCAAATCCTAGCGAGAAAAATAAACATCATTATATTTCCAGCTCATCTACACACATCACACATTAAAAGCTTCTTCAAGACTGTCAAATATAACCCTTTATATAGAGGAACCGAACGACATCTGCATATTGTTCTATGCAACTCTACAAATGGCAACCAATATTTAGATGTATCCTCCCTTACTTTGCTGTAAATTTCTTCAACCCCACCCAATCTGAGACAATTTGTTTTTCCGTGCTTTCATTTATTCCTACCATTCTCCCAATAGCCATATCTTTTTTTTTTCCATTGACTTAAACATATAGAAGCTTATTTTTGCAATACGGCAAACAATAGGCAAACAAATGGTCAAGGCAAATTCAAGGTCCAGCAGCAATGATCAGAATACAATATGCAGATGTGTCCAACCTCACTTTGCTGTAAATTTCTTCAACCCCGTCCAATCTGAGCCAATTTGTTTTTTTGTGTTTCATTTATTCCTTCCCTTCTCACAAAAGCCATAACTTTTTATTCCATTGACATGGACATAAAGGAGCTTATTTTTCCAATAAGGCAAACAATAGGCAAGCGAATGGTGAATGGTCAAGGCAAATCCAAGGTCGAGCAGCAATGATCAGAATACAATATGCAGATATGCCCTTAACTTGCCATAAATCTTTTCAACCCCTTCCAATCTGAGTCAATTTGCTTTTATGTACTTTTATTTATTCCTTCCCTTCTCCCAAGAGCTATAACTTTTTTCTTTTTCCATTGACATGGGCATATAAGGGCTTATTTTTGCAATTTTAAATGACACTATTTATATTTTTTAATATACTAAAAAATGGCAAAAAAAAAACCAAGGTGGGTTGAAATGAGGAGAAAATGCAATTGCCTCATTTGTTTGGGTTGTTTTTGTGGCATTTTGTGGAATGTACAAAAAAAATGACTATGCTTATGGTGATACCAAACTGATTTTTTAGGTTGTTGGTTTTAGAAACCTCTGAACTTTGTAAATAGTAAATTTGGTTTCTGTCACTATATTTGGAGATTGGAGACCCCTAACTTAAAATTTTCAATGTAACTGTGTGACTTATTTATTATTTTTTTAACTGTATTTTTTATATATACCATTTTAGGGTGCACAAAACATATCAATAAGTTTGCATTGCATTTTTGAAGGAGCATGGGTGACTGAAAAACATTAGTTTTCTTTTTCTCTCTCTTCAGTGTTTACTGTATGGATTAAACTATTTTGTATTTTGATAGATTGGACTTTTATAGATGCAGTGATATAGAATATGATAATTTTTTAATTTTTTTTAATACATTGGACTTCTACTGATGCAAAGATACCAGATATGCTCATTCTTTTATTTATTTTTTTGTTTAATTGGGAATAGCGGGCGATTTCAACTTTTAGATTCATATCAATTGATTAAGGTTTTTAAAAAACACAACCCAACATTTTATATTTTTTCAGTCCTGACTTGAACATGCAATCTTATTGTGATGCTAGTCACTACTACTCACGGACAAGTCATGAAGACAGGTAGTCAAGAAGTCAGAGTTCAAAAGCCAGGAAGGGTACATCAGAGACAGAGGGGTGAGACAAAGGAGTAGTCAGGTAACAGTCCGAGGTCAGAATTGGAGGAAGGTAGCGGGATCACAACAAAAGGGCTAGGCAAACGAATGGTCAAGGCAAATCCAAGGTCGAGCAGCAATGATCAGAATACAAGTCTAGGAGCACAGAGGATGCACACACCATTTGAGTAAAGCTACAATTGGCAGAAAGTAAGGCAGAAAGATGGCTAAATAGCCAGATAATTAAGCAGGAGACACTTGGATGAGGTTCGGCACACCCTGGGCCTGATTGGACAGCTAAACCGTCACTCAAGACATTGACAGCTCAGCATGTCCCAGCATCCGATTGGACGGCTGAGCTGTCAATCATCATACTGACAACTCAACACATGCCTGTTCTAGATTGGACGTCACTTCTTAGCAAGTGACATGTCTTCAGTTAGTATTTATTGAACCCAAATTAAAACTGTTTTGTATATTCACATGTAATCTCTCTATAGTAGATTTCCCTCACCTATATCTACCTTTAGGCACAGGCTTACAGTGCAAATATAATCAATGCAATATCTAGTCAGACCATACATGGCAATTGAATATATATAAGGACACACAATGGAAATTTCATGTTGCTTCCAATGCGGATTTTTTGCGAAATCTCTTAGTATTTCTCCTTCTATTCATTTTCATTAAGTTTGATTTGAAATCCTGAAAAAAAGGGATGACTTCAATTTTTTGACAATGCCAAACCAGTGTGAAGATCTGTGACATGTCAAACTCCAAATTAGCGTCAGAAATCCAAGTTTTTCAATGGACCTGTGCCACAGATTTCCAAAATACCTCTGTGTGTACAAGCTAGAATCCAAAATTGCAACCAAAGATCTAGAAAAAAAAACATTTACTGATAGCAATTTGCTTCACCATAGTTCTCATCCTGGGACCTAGAAGACCAGGTACTTGTTCAGTACCCCATGATATTCCTTATATCTCCCTTGTAAGGCCACGTTCACATGTTCAGTATTTGGTCAGTATTTTACATCAGTATTTAAAAGCCAAAATCAGGCACGTCACCACTTCTGCATTTTTCATCCACTCCTGGTTTTAGCTTACAAATACTAATGTAAAATACTGACCAAATGCTGAACGTGTGAATGTGACCTAAGAATTGCATCAGTAATGCAGGTTACTGTTCTCCATGTTTCCTAGCTTCCAGTACTCTCGCTTTTTATACTTGATGTTTACACCAGTGTACTAATTGAAAGAGGATGTTAATTGTCCATGTCTGTGTGAAGTTCATTGAAGTGCATCATAATAAGGGTAATAAAAATTTGTTTGCAAATTTACCCACTTAAAATTATGCTGTACCAACATGAATAAATAGGATGGTATCCACAGGAGAGGCTTGGACGTTCATTCATTGCGAAGGAAACACTTATGTTATTTACAAATTAATAAGTGAATATCGGTGTAATGAAAACGACAGCACTAAAACTAATTACAGATGATCACGTTGAGAAACAGTCCTCGGATGGATAATAAATGCAGCTTACATTGTAGTGGAACCAATACTTTAACAATTGGCATATACTGGATTTTTTTGGACTATTTTTCTAAAAAAAAGTTTACAATTTTTTGCTAAAAACTACCCAGCAATCTTATACTATATCTAAGCACATATGTTTCTGTATAATTGTTGGAGCAAGTCCACAACAAGAAGGGCCTCAAAGATCACTTAAAAACCCTTGAAAAGATTAATTTCTATAGAAAAACAACTGTAAGATACTGTATGTCATCATGTTGCGTTTTTGCATTTTTTTCAGCATCAAAAACCAGAGTGGTGGCAGGGAAAATGCTGAGCACAATATGCGCCTTTTTGTCCCGTTTTTATGTTCTTTTTGGCAGAGACTTTACTTGCATGTTTCACCCACTCATTTGAAGGTGGGATATGCAAAAACACAGTAAGGCCGGCGTCACACTG
>VIAB01000564.1:185070-200103 GCA_009801035.1 Oophaga pumilio
ACGGACCGATTTTTTGTAGTTGTGTGTGACGCCGGCCTAAGGCTCAAAATGTGCTTGAAAAAAAAAATGAGCGTGTGCATGAGATTTTAGAAATTTAATTTGTTATGCTGATACTGTAAAATGCTGCATATACTATGCACCAAATATGCTGTGTAAAATACATTGCAAAAATGCTGTAACGCCGGTACAAGTACCTTGTTTCCCCGGCGTTACTTTGCATGTCTCTGCTTTATCCTTTGCTCCTTACCCCTAACCAGCTGGGATACTGTTGTCTGTTACCTGTATGGATGCTGCTCAGTTATCGGCTTTGCTGTGCAGCCGTACATGTGCTGTGATGTCTCTGCTCTGCTGCATAACCATCCGCATGAGCAGTCCCTGGCTGCCACTGTGGAAACTATCCGCGGGTTGTGAGGTCCTCTGCAGCTGGTGCATGACTTTCCATGTGTGTCCAGGCTTGCAGCTGCTGCCAGGTGCCTTAAGCCACAGTTCCTGTGTTGTAATGGTTTCTGTCTGTGCTTAGGGTGCACGTGGCCACACTTTCCTTGATCTTATTAGGGCAGTGTGTGTGCTTAATTGCTGTCCCCAGCCTATTGCTGAGGAGCAGCTCCTATATAAAGTTCCCCTTTCCTGTTGGGCATTGCCAGAGCTTTGAATTAAGTTCCAGAACTTTGCCCTGTGTGTTTGTGTGTTCAGCTCCTGCTCTGTTTGCGATCAGTTCTGGGAATGCTGATGTCTTTTGTCCTGTCTAGTGTTTCCGCCTGCTCTGGACGCTGAGTACCCAGATCCGTTTCTGTTTGTATCCTGTTTTTCCGCCTGCTCTGGGGGCAGAGTACCCAGATCCACCTTTCCTGGAGGCTGCATATCCAGGCCTGTTTCTGTTGTGCTTTGTTTCCTGCCTCCCTGAGGGCTGCATTCTCAGGCCTGAACCCTTGATCCTGTATCTGTTCCTGTACCTGACCCTGTCTGAACTTTGTTTTCTGTGTTAAGTTCCTGAAGTCCTTCTGTGTCTGGAACCCTGTACCCAGTGACTGTGAACTAACCTGGGTTCGTCTTTTAAAAGTGGGGTCCGGTGCTTTTGCTGAGCGTTTACTATGCTGTGCTCAGCCTGCTATGCGGAGCTAACTCCGTCCGGCCCCGGTCCAACCTGGCGGTGCTTGCACCATCCCACTTGAGTTCCTTCCTAGGTCCGATGCCCAGAGCCTACTGACTGTATTCGAAACCTGACGACTGCTGCCTGGTGCCTGAAGATCGTGTCCTATGTCCAGAGTCTGGCGACCGCTGTCTGGTACCCGGAGCCCGATCACCTCTGCCTGGTCCTGTGCTGTCGGTGTCTCAGCTGATGACCTGAGCTGCCAAGCCAGTGTTTCTGGTAATGTTCCGTATGTGTCTCAGCCAATGTCCTGAGTTGCAACGCTGGTGTTCCTGGACCTGCGCTGGCAATGTCTCTGTCAATGATCTGAGCTGCCACGCTGTTGTTACTGATCCTGTGCCATTGGTGTCCCAGCTGATGACCTGGACTGCCACGCCGGTGTCCCAAGGTCATACCTGTGTTCCGATGTCCTGCCTGTGTCCTGATGCCCCGATGTCCAGCCTGTGTCCAGATGTCCTGATGTCCAGCCTGTGTTCAGATATCCTGATGTCCAGCATGTGTCCTGATGTCCTGATGTCCAGCCTGTGTCCAGATGTCCTGACGTCCAGTCTGTGTCCACATGTCCTGCCTGTGTCCTGATATCCTGCTTTTCTGCTTGTGTCCTGATGTCCTGCCTGTGTCCAGATGTCCTGACGTCCTGCCTGTGTCCAGATGTCCTGCCTGTATCCTGATGTCCTGCCTGTGTGCAGATGTTCTGCCTGTGTCCTGATGTTCTGATGTCCTGCCTAAGTCCTGATGTCCTGTCTGAGTCCAGATGTTCTGCCTGTGTCCCGATGATCCGCCGGTTCCCCAGGGTCCACCCTGTGATGACGTCTGTCCTGGGTCGGTGTCTGATGTTCTCCTGCTGAGCCTGTGCTACGATTGAGGCCTGAGAGAGAGGCCATCCTAGTATGCCCGTGTCAGATGACCCTGGACTGCATCAACCCGTGATGACCCCTGCCATTGTCTGACGTCTATCCAAGGTCAGTGTCTGATGTTCTCCTGCTGAGCCTGTGCTACGCCTGACGCCTGAAAGAGAGGCCATCCTAGTATGCCATGCCAGATGACCCTGGACTGCATCAACCCGTGATGACCCCTACCATAGTCTGCAGTCTGTCCGAGGTTGGTGTCTGATGTTCTCCTGCTGAGCCTGTGCTACACCTGAGGCCTGAGAGAGAGGCCATCCTGGTAATCCCATGCCAGATAACCCTGGACTGCATCAACTCGTGATGACCTCTTGACATTGTCTGTTAACCTAAGACGTGTACCCTTCCTAGATGTGCGGAATCGGGAGCCTGGCTCTGTTTGTTCTGTTTATGTACTGTGTCTTTAAGTAAACTTTATGTTTCTTGATACCTGAAGTTGTGCGGTGTCATCTAGTCCTGCAGGTCGCCACCTCGTCCACATGCTTAGCTGCCACAGACCCCCAGTCACTGCCCTCCCCTAGTCCGGGTAGGCTGGGTTCCCCTCTGTGGTACAGTGGGTCCACGTTCCCTTACCATCAGGGACGCACACCCCACTTCTTCGTGGTCTGGCGGCGTGGGAGCATAGGCTAGCTAGCTAAGCTATGCCATGTCCACCCCCGAAACTGGCAACCATAACAAACACCACATGTAAACATGCTGTCACGGGTTTACCATGACAGAGAGGAGCCAGAAGACCACAGCATCTGATTTCTCCTACTTCTGGACTGGTTAGAAGCACTTCACCTTTATATTAAACGGTATAAATTTCTTTTGGCAGTGCAGGAGTTAATATACTCAGTTGAGAGCTCCTGGAGCATTAAGGTGCTCAGCTGTGCACTGTTAGCCGCTCCCATCTCTTATATAATCTGGGCCCTGAATAGTACTCATTGTTAGAGATAGCTTATGCTGCATTGCTGGAGATTGTTGTTAGTTATTATTGGAGAAGGCGTATGGTGGATTTATCTGTGACTGTTGTTAGGTTTTGTGTGTGTGATAATTCCCTTTCTTCTCTTACTTTGGTTTAACCTCATCCTCCACTCCCCGATGCATTCCTCTGTTGTATGTGTGTATATTTGTATGTTTGGTATTTTTCGTTACCCATTGTTCGTGTTACCTTGTTAGTCTGGTTGGTGAATTATTGTACACTAAAATGCCCCTCTTTCCTGGGTGAGGGAAGGATTGCTAAGGATTGCTTCAGGAGCTAAAGCAAGATATGTGGCCCTGGCGTGTTCACCATCAGAAGTAAATCAGTGGAAAAGGGCGAGCAAGCGCACCCCTAACGTTAGGAACAGGGAAGGAACACCTCGCCCTGGGATGCCGGAAAACAGAGTCGTGACACATAATCTTTGTCTATGTGCACACAGAGTTTTTTAGTAACGTTTTCAGAGCAGAAACTCCAAGTTTTTGAGTAATTTCGAGTTTTTGAGAAGGATCTGAAGAGTTTCCGCTCAGTTTCTGCACCAAAACCATGTGCACATACCCATAGTATGTGTTCACACTGAGTTTTTTTTTCCAGAGGACAAAAGCAATGCGTTTTCTAGTGGATAATCTACTTGGTTGGGGAGATTATTAAGGAGTTTTTCACTTCCTGTGTAACGAGGAGAACCGGATCAGGCGTACTTTCTCCAAGACGGATCCGGAACCATCGGAGCTGTCACCCAAGTTGCAGGGGGGAAAGCTTAAGTCCCTGGACCGACCCTTGAACTCAGAGGTAGGGGGCGCGGTCAGGATAAAAGATTGGCAGCACATGGGAACTCAGGCAGTTGTGGCAGGAACGTGCAGAGCGCAGGAGGCCAGTGCCAGATCCCTTGCACTGCAGCGTACAGACAGAGTAGGCCCAAGCTTGAAGGGTCTGTGACAGAGACGTATCCGGTCCCCACTGACATTGCTGACTGTGAGTGCCTCACTGCCCAGACCGGGCCCAGACACGCGCACGTACAGACGGGGAAACCAGGCCACATGTAGTGAGTGGCCCATGACACACTCATTCCCGCCCGTCCTCTGGCACTAAGGTCTGACAAAAAGAGAGACTGTTCCCGTTCCTGCATTTCTTCATGCAGCCTCAGGATCGTCCACCGTACGCAGAGGATCACTGCAGACGTCAGGATCCAGGACTCTTTCTTCACCTGGACGCTGCCTCCATCCCCATGCGCCACGGCCTTGGCACCAACGCCTCCATCCCAGAGACTATACTCTGTCGTCACCAGACTTATAAGTTTACTTATCCTGAACTCCTCATTCCCTCCATTTACACTTGTTGCTACTGAGTTTTCAGTCCCTTGTTCCACATACTTTTCTTCTCCTTTTCTCCCTACGTGGAGTATACCTGTTATATTAAATCCCCATGTTAACCCTTGCTCTACCTCCATACCGTTTCTGCATCTTGCAACCTGCTCACACCTGTGATGTTTCTTGAAGAGGTTTCCAAGCGTTTTTGCAGAGTTTTTTTCCTGAAGCGTTTTTTTCAGCCCTTTGAATGAACAGTGCCGAGTTTGTAGCGTTTTCCATCAGAGGTTGCTTCAGAGGAGTGACTGCATTTTTGTTACTCCCAACAGGCATTTTTGAAAGCCTGAAGTATATAAAAGATGCTCAAATGACTGAACATATGAACAATATTTTCATAAAAGAATCATAGGAAATTTCTTATAAAGGTTTTGTAAGTGATTTTTTGGTTATCTTTGGAGGGGAACCTCTCAAACAAATGACAGAAAAAGATGCAGGAAGACACAATATCATAAAGTTAAGTTCACACGTGTGTAAGAAAAAAAAATCATCTAGAAAATAAGACGTGTTTTCTTCTGTATTGTCATCTGTTTTTATACATCACCACTCACCAGTTATAATAATTTACATGATCAAATACAGTTTCCTGCGTGAAAGAATTCCAATGTATCTGTAAAAATCAGATGCTGTACGATTGATCTGTGTGGGATCAGATTTTTTTTTTTTGCCCACCTATAGACTTGAAAGGGCAAGTCTCATCTGAAATATGGAGAACACCAGTCAATGCTACAATATTTTTTGCATGGCCATTTCATCCGTGAAAAAAAATAAAAATCAGTCATCTGAACAATGACTGAGACACTATTGCTGGCATTGTGCTGGGGCCTGGCTGTGACCAGCAATGTACTGGGACACTTTGGCTGCCATTATGGTAGAGATCTGTGGCTGGCATTGCACTACAGCCAGCAACGTATTCTGGTGGGGCAAAGGGCTGAAAATGTGATGGCGCACACTTTCTGGCAATATGGCGTGACATTGACTGTGGTTCAATATATGTATCGTATTGACTGTGTAATACCAACAGGAAATGTGCCATAAAAACAAAGTCTACTCTTTTTTGCTTCTAATCATGGTAGCACTCTATGGTCTAGTGCATATTGAACCAGAAAAGTATGATGGCTACTTCCTGGAATTGACGTCTTATTTGAAGTTGAAAAATCAAGGGCTGTCTAGTATCATCTGCTGGGAGGGGGCGAAGGACTGACAACCATAGCTCTTCATGATGTGGTCCACACTAAAATTGGCAGCAACAGTCAACCACAAAATAGCGAGACCAAAAGTCCTCCATATTATTGTCATCCACAGAACTTCAGAACACTTTAATGATGTCTATTTATAAAAATATAAACCACAGTCCCTAACAACAGTATCAGCCACTTCTCAGAATCCATCACAGCCCACTATAATACTGACAGCCAAGCACATCTCCTAGTATGGGAGTGAACGACTGAAAACCATAGCTCTTCATGATGTGGTCCTCACTAACATTGGCAGCAACAGTCAACCACAAAATAGTGACACCAAAAGACCTCTCATATTATTGTCATCCACAGATCTTCAGAACACTCTAATGATGTCCTTTTAAAAAAGTATAAACCACAGTCCCTAATAGCAGTATCAGCCACGGCTCAGAATCCATCACAGCCCACTATAATACTGACAGCCAAGCACATCTCCTAGTAATGACCCTGGCTTCCCCTAATATAGACCCAAACCCAGGCTCTGACAAAGTAATGGGCTCCAAGTAGCCAGAAAAATCAATTCCACAAAGAACTAATTTTTTCATTCATGATATGCTGTGTGCACTATGTTGACAAAAAACAGATTATAGTGCAATTAATAGTATGTTTTATGTGCTATGTTTGGGGTAGTGGTTAGTGCAGGTGCACCTTAGTAGAATAAGTTGTGCTAAACTCAGATACCCCTCAAAAAGGCCTAAATGGCATAATTCTAGGTCAGTATAGAATCATAGAATCACAGAATGGTAGAGTTGGAAGAGACCTCCTGGGTCATCGTGTCCAACCCCCTGCTCAATGCAGGATTCACTAAATCATCCCAGACAGATGTCTGTCCAGCCTCTGATTGAAGACTTCCATTGAACGAGAACTCACCACCTCTCATGGCAGCCTGTTCCACTCATTGATCACCCTCATTGTCAAAAAGCGTTTTTTGTTTCGGTTTCATTCCATTGCTTCTCGAGTTTCCATGTGCAATGAAGACTAAGCAAATTGTTTTGCTTTCTTAAATTGGAGTTACATGGATGTGCTGAGTGTCCTATGTGCATGAGTCTGCTAATTGTGTTTTATTAAAAAATATGAATGATTTTACACAATTATTGGCTGCTCTGATTTATGGAGGAGGTCACCAATTTTGGAGAAGAACATCTTGGGTGTTTTCGTTCATTTGCACATGAGGCATTAAAGAGGTTATCCACTACTTTAACATTGCTGGCCTAGGATAGGTCATCAAAGTCTGATCGGTGGAGGTGCGGCACCCGGCATCCCCACGATCAGCTGTTCTCGATGTTGGCTGCAGACAGAAGTGACCAATTAAGAAGCTGTGCACACAGCTCCATCTACTGTAAAGTGGCCGCAGTTGGGTACTGCACATCTACCCCCCCCCATTAAAATCAATATTGAGAACAGTTGATTGACAGTGGTCCTGGGTGTCAAACCTCCACCAATCAGACATTGATGACCTATCTTAAGAATAGGCCATGAATGTTAAAGTAGTGGACAACCTCTTTAATTGCTCTGGGTGTGACAGAGCAATTCTCTCTGCCTCCGCAGGTTGTTTCCCCACAGAGAAAACAACCTCTTTAGCTTGATTCATAGCTCCCTGACTGTGTATGACATCAGGCAAGGAAATCACATGGTGAGTTATCAATCAAGCTAAAGAGGCTGGTGCTGAGCGGGAAAAGAGCCTTAGGAGTCAGAGGCTTGTCACGCCCAGAGCACTTAACACCTTATTTGCATATGGATGAAAATGTGAATTGCTCCAGAATGCAGCAACAGATGTAAATTCAACAACACATTTATATTTTCTATTTCAAACACCTGCATGCCCATATATGTGGTTTATCTTATTGACCGATTCCTTTTAAAAATCGTCAGAACATGGCACATTTGTGAATATTGGGTTTAATTATTTCTAAGCTAATTTTGTGAGAGACGCATATATATATACTGTTTATATATATCTATATATAGAGATATCTCTATATATAGATATATATAAACACATAATTTTTCTCCAATTACAGTGTCTTTTTATCACATTGTTACTTGCAAAAGCCTTAGGGAATGTACAGTTATGGTGTATTTTTACACATAATTTGCAAGTTTGTATTAAAACCATAGCAACCATTTAACAATATGCTTCCTGTTGTCTAAGCCTTCCTAAGCATGTAAAGCATATATACCTTACCTACTACACGGAAATAAAAGTAAAGAAACCGTTATATGATATCCCAATGTAATTCTTAGTTAAAGGTTTGTTCACATCTTCATAAATAGACATTCCTGGATAGTGCTTGTATATAGAAGCAAATGTATAGTTTACAGCTTGATACAATTTGCAGCCGTTCTTGAGATATTAACACTTTTGTTGACAGATCATTGTCCTGGAGACCGACCACCGCTGCTAGACTAATGAGCATGTGCAGTCCTTACAAGCTCTTTTCTGCTGAGCTTGTAAGAATTGTTAGAAGCTGGTCGGGCTCGCTGGCGCGCGCTGTTACATCTCGGCCGGCTTCAGAACTGTGCTTACAAGCTAGATGGCAGAGAAACTTGATATACCTGATATAAAATCGCGCAATCCACTAGATTGCATAAAGACTGTTTTTTGTGGGGTCAGGAGGAGGTCATTTCTCACCTGTTCTGCAAAATGTAATAAAACACATTATTTTTTAGTTACTATAGAAAAAAAAAAATAACTAGAAGGAACCATCATAGACTTATTCAGACAGACGGACTTTAAATAGATGGACACTTTGTGAAACCTCAATGCCAGATTGCACAATAGCAGTGATAAAGCCTTTGACAAAACTACATTTCAGTAATGTCCCTTGTGGACCCTACAACCATCAGTCACACAGATATGGCGAACTACTGGCAGGCTATTCTGTTCATCACAAGCCGGCAAGTATAGCAATCTAGTTTATCAGATACAGGAAGAAAAAAAAAATGGTGATCTCTCGATCAATAATAGGAGCTCCTGCCGTGACACAAGAGAGACAAAGCTTTAATTAAAATAACTCACCAGGGCCAAAAAACTGATATCGAAAGACTGTACCGTCAGTATGATCTAAGACCTATTTAAGATACATTATATTTTGTACTTGGCAAGTTGGCCCCATCAGTGATACACCGTGGGTCCTTAACGAAAAGTATAGGGTGTATTTTATACTAGTTTTGTTCTATAATGCTTGGCGAAACTCATTGATGAGATAAGGAATCCTTCCTTGCTTTCTACTAAGCTCTAGGGTCCCGATTCATCATTGTTCACACCAGTCTGATTCCTAATGAATCAGGGGCATCGGACAAGTGGTTTGGGCATCCGTGTTTGACTTGCCACAAATCCTACTCTAAATCTTATTCACTACAGGAATAAGATTTGTGACATAGCAAACGCTACCGCTTGTCAAGAAATTGATGAATGCCAGTCGCCACCTCTTCCCCTCCCAGCTCCATCCACTTTGTCAGAGCTGGGCTAAAATGGCGTAAGAATGCCAAAAGTCACAAAATTTTAGCGCAGCCTCGAAGTTGCGCTAAAATTTTGCTACTTTTAAAAGTGTATTCTGGCGTAAGAGGTTTAAATCAGGATCTAGTTCATGGCTACTATAGACTGGGTTGTGTCTCGGAAAAGGATCTATCACTGTATATTTTAATGTAAACTGGGAACATCTTGATGAAAAAGTTGATTAGCGTGTGCTCCTTCACTTTGTCCTGCTCTGCTGATTCTGGAACAGAAGAAAAAACCTCCTCAAAAACTTCTTTGAACATATCCATAGAATATGTGGACACAGTGTTTTTAAGAAGGTGGTGGACCTGCCCAGATTTTCCTAGAAAATGCCGCTTTATTAAAAAGCATTTTTGTGGTGGCTCTGTAATGGAGTGGAGAAGCTGCCCACACTCCCTCTTGAAGATCTCTTGATTGTATAATGCATTACTATTTTTAAAATGTTGTTTTATCTATTTTCAGCCCAGAAATAGTTAGCAGAAGACGGAGTTAATTATTGGGAACAGCCCATGAAGGGAGAAGTTGTGTGGGCACAAACAGAGACAGAGGGATAAACATAACAGACCTAGGGTCCTGCTGCTTGCAGACTTGCATAAAAACAGTGTTGTCTGTGAAGAGGGAGACCACCATATATCAGATAGTACTTTCTGAAGGAAAGCAAAAATGAAATGGCAGCAGGATTCCAGGTCTTGGGTAAGGGGCCCAATGAAGACAAAGGGGAGGACAAGGTCCTTATCCCAGGCCTTAGGGACAAAATGTCGCTCAGGTGATAAGCAGGATCAATTTCTTATCTTAGGCCAGGAGGCCTAATTAATGGACAGAACTTCGGTCAGTGGAGCAACGGGTTTGGTCACCTAAAGCAAGAACTAAGCTAAAGGAAGGATTCCTTATCTCAGGCAAGCGGGTCCTAAGCAAAAAATGATCTATACTAGATAAGAAGCTAGAGTGTAGCCATACTGGGACACAAGTTTTTCTACAGAGAGCTGAAGAAGCAGTGGCACAGCTTGGAGCATGTGGTCCTCATCGAATGGACTTTGAGAGTACTAGTGAGGGGTTGTACTGATGTACCTCAGCCAGTGGGGTCCTCCTCACTGATCAAACTGGAGTTGAGACTAGCTGCGAGAGGCTGTAGTGACACACCTCGATCCGTGTGATCCTCACAGCAGAAGATAGAGGTTCCCATAATGGTTTGCTGATTTTATGTTTCCTGCAATGGAAGTAATGTAACACCACGTGTATCTGTAAACTTCATTGTGAGGAAGAAGCATTATTGAAGTGTTGTGCCTCCTATCTGATGTACAGTACAGACCAAAAGTTTGGACTCACCTTCTCATTCAAAGATTCTTCAGTATTTTCATGACTATGAAAGTTGTAGAATCACACTGAAGGCATCAAAACTATGAATTAACACATGAGGAATTATACATTACACTTTACAAAAAAAGTGTGAAACAACTGAAAATATGTCTTATATTCTAGGTTCTTCAAAGTAGCCACCTTTTGCTTTGATTACTGCTTTGCACCCAGAAAAGGTGAACGGATGGACTCTACATGCCTGGTTCCCACCGTGAAGTATGGAGGAGGTGGTGTGATGGTGTGGGGGTGCTTTGCTGGTGACACTGTTGGGGATTATTCAAAATTGAAGCGATGAGCGGTCCAGCTCACCCCAAACCATCTCGATTGGGTTCAGGTCTGGTGACTGTGGAGGCCAGCCAGGTCATCTGGCGTAGCACCCCATCACTCTCCTTCTTGGTCAAATAGCCCTTACACAGCCTGGAGGTGTGTTTGGGGTCATTGACCTGTTGAAAAATAAATGATGGTCGAACTAAACGCAAACCGGGTGGAATAGCATGCTGCTGCAAGATGCTCAAGATGCTGTGGAAGCCATGCTGGTTCACTATGCCTTCAATTCTGAATAAATCCCCAACAGTGTCACCAGCAAAGCACCCCCACACCATCACACCACCTCCTCCATGCTTCACGGTGGGAACCAGGCATGTAGAGTCCATCCGTTCACCTTTTCTGCGTGCAAAGCAATAATCAAAGCAAAAGGTGGCTACTTTGAGGAACATAGAATATAAGACATATTTTCAGTTGTTTCACACTTTTTTGTAAAGTGTAATGTATAATTCCACATGTGTTAAATCATAGTTTTGATGCCTTCAGTGTGATTCTACAATTTTCACAGTCATGAAAGTACAGAAAAATCGTTGAATGAGAAGATGTGTCCAAACTTTTGGTCTGTACTGTATATACTTCTCATTACATTTTTGTTCAGTCAAAAGTTTTTGGATTTTGGTACCTCAAGTACACAGATAGCTAGCATCATGATATTCCTGTAGTGGTGGGGCATGGATGGTGCTCCCCTTGCCCATGACTACTGCCCCTGTCCACATTACAACTTCACTGATGATTTCTATTTTTTATAATTTAATCTATAACTAGCATACAAATTCCTAGCAGAAGCCGCTCGAATAATTAACATGTTTATTCTTTTAACCACTTCACAGTTTCCGAAGTTAAAAGAAGTAACAAAAGACTGAATGTGTGCACAGCAACATCATTTCTACATTGCTGTGCATTATGTCCATTTTTTTGCACTTTTTCAGGCAAATTCCAGGTGAAATCTACCTGAAAAAATTGTCATATGCACATACCCTTAGTTCTAGAACCTTACATGGTTTACTATGCTTTAGGCACACAGTTGCATTTGTTGAATGTCTCTGCGCTCCAAGTGATCTATTGACCTCTGTTCTGAATCCCACAGAGGAATTATTTCTGATGTTCATGGTCTAACACGAGGAGAACTTTTCACTCCCCGTCCATTGGATTCAATGATAGATGCACATTACAGCGATACCCTGTTTCCAAGCATTACAAATAGCCGATTTTCTGCAGTTTTTTATGCTTTTTCTTTCCTTTTATCAGCTTTGGCTGGATGATTCACTTCTAATGCTTCCTATTGTGACTAGCTCATCATAAACAGTAATAGGATCCAGCAATGCTTTTTCTATAGTTACAGGAAATAGCCAGCCAGAAGGTAAAGCCACACATCTCATATTGTCAGCGCCTCTTCTGAAGAATGGCAAATGGGAGACTATGGGGTGAGCGCTTCTTATCTGCTTTTATATTAATGTTTAAATTATGGTTGCTGTTTTGTTCCAAGCATCTTCTTTCCTTTGTATTTTCACAGAGAGGTGATATAACATCAAGTGCTTATAATGGGCTACAATGTCGGTGACAGGTTGATGCGTTTTTTTTTTCTCACATCTTTTCTCTTGGTGTCTACAAGGTCACGCTGCTCAGACATCCTCTGCGCTTATGAATATGTTTCTTTACATTTGATTTTCTTCTTACCTCCTAGTACAGTTGTTTCTGCAATGACCTGAATAGCTACAACATGTGTCCTCATTTTCCTTAAAGGGATTGTCCGGAACTATTTTATTTTTTTACTACATTGCTATTTTGACAGGGCATGACTTGTGACATCATGCTGATTGAAAGCTGGTTCCCTGCAGTTAGGCAGCAGTAGGCCGACTGTCAATCAGCATGACGTCCAAGGTCACGCACTGTCGACAGAGCAGAGTGGATGAGAACACTGCCACTGTGACCGCTCTCTGCCGAAAGAGATTGGCACCGGACACAACAGTCAGGTAGGTAGCAATTGCCTGCCTGTTAGTTATTAGGTACAAAAAATAGAAAATAGTTCTGGAAAACCCCTTTAAAGGGTACCTAAACTTTTAACTAATTTTTTGTAAAGGTCAGGTTCCTGAAACCCTACATTTTGCTCATAACGATGGGCAGAAGCACCAGGATTATGCTGGGGCATGAGTAGAGCAGTCTACGAGCGTAATAGAAAATCTATGTGTTTGTAATGCATCGTCTAATTGGCTTGAGATCTCGGTGGGAGATTTAGGACCAGGACTATCGATCAACACAACACATCAACAATAATATGAAAGATTATTTGCCCTTTAAATATTCTGACAAACAATTGCTCGGCACACTGATTTTCTAATGATGTAGATACGAGGGGAGATCGCATTAATGGAGTTTTCTACTGTCAAACTACGTTAAAATAAAAAAAAATCAGATACAGTTAGAGGTCCCTTCCTCTACCATTATTATTATTATTACTATTTATTATTATAGTGCCATTTATTCCATGGCGCTTTACATGTGAGGTGGGGTATACATAATAAATGCAAGTACAGTAATCTTAAACAATACAAGTCACGGCTGGTACAGGAGGAGAGAGGACCCTGCCCGCGAGGGCTCACAATCTACAAGGGATGGGTGAGTATACAGTAGCTGAGGGTAGAGCTGGTCGTGCAGTGGTTTGGTCCATCGGTGGTTACTGCAGTTTGTAGGCTTGTCAGAAGAGGTAGGTCTTTAGGTCCTTTTGAAGATTTCCATGGTAGGCAAGAGTCTGATGTGTTGGTTAGAGGGTTCCAGAGTAGGGGGGATGCATGAGAGAAATATTGTATGTGATTGTGGGAAGAGGAGATAAGAAGGGAGTCGAGAAGGAGATCTTGTGAGGATCAGAGGTTGCGTGGAGGTAAGTACTGGGAGACTAGGTCACAGATGTATGGAGGACACAGGTTGTGGATGGCTTTGTATGGCATGGTTAGGGTTTTGAACTGGGGTCTTTGGGTAATGGGGAGCCAGTGAAGGGATTGACAGAGGGGAGAGGCCGGGAAATAGCGGGGTGGCAGGTGGATTAGTCGGACAGCAGAGTTTAGAATAGATTGGAGGGGTGCGAGAGTGTTAGAGGGGAGGCCAAAGAGCAGGAGGTTGCAGTAGTCAAGGCAAGAGATGATGAGGGCATGGATGAGGGTTTTTGCAGATTCTTGGTTGAGGAATGTTCAGATCTGGGAAATATTTTTGAGTTGAAGTCGGCAGAAAGTGAAAAGGGCTTGGATATGTGGTTTGAAGGCGAGATCAGGGTCAAGGATTACCCTGAGGCAGCGAGCTTGTGGGACTGGGGAGAGTGAGCAGCAATTTACTTTAATGGATACCATTCTATGATTTTATGATTCTATGACATGATGTCAACACAGGCAGCTGAATCACCAGCAGGAGCGGTCTGTGACTGCTCTATGGCTGAGTTGAACGGCATCAGGCACAACAGGCAGGTATGTAACAATCACAACAGGCAAATAGGTAGCAAATACCTGCCTGTTAGTGCTTAGGCACATTTTTTGTTTTAAAAAGTACCAGATATCCCCTTTAAGGATGAAATGGACATTTCTGTAGATTCAAAAATGCCCATGAGTTTAAGCACAGACAACCCCACGGACAGTGTTCTTTCATACATGAGTCAATAGCCCATTTCAGTGATATAATCTGCATGCATAACATGTCTCTACTTAAATAAGGTAAGACGACAGAAGCCAACCAAAGCCAATGAGGTCAGTTCTTGTCCATTGTCCTGCCTGTATTGTAGCTGGAAGGACCAGAAAAGCCACTTTCTCAAGATATCTTAGAAATATTATCAGTGGAGAATTATTTCATTGTGTAAAATAAAAGCAAAACTTCTAGCATATTACTGAGTAACTAGAACACACACTTCGCTGCTGGACTCGACTCTTAGACAAATCATACCCTTTACTTTGGCTGCATAACAATGTGGGATGCCAGCAACTCCAGTGATTACACCACATTCTGTTTTTGCAAAGATGCCAGCTGAGCACTTAGCTGTGGAAGTCTATATTTCAACATGGTGTCACATGGAATATGTCCGTGGTTCGCTGAGGCTGGGAGCCTATTAATTGTGGATTTTCTAATGGGGTTTTATTATAGGAAGATAGAGTATTACATTTAGGGGTCAGACAATTCTTATTGCTTCGATGCTTCCTAATGTTACCAAAAGAAATACCGTATATACTTATGTATAAGCCGACCCGTGTATAAGCC
>VIAB01000564.1:232369-244193 GCA_009801035.1 Oophaga pumilio
GCAGCTGCGTGGTCTGCTACAATTGACGGTACGCCACTGCATGCCAGACTTCACTGAATGCACCTGTATTGAGCCAGGTCATACACGTCTAGTCTGCATGTGCCCACATCTATACAAATCGCAGACTTGATTCTCAAACCTGGACAAGCCCTTTAATGGAACTTTATTAAAAAATAACAGACATAAGTCATATACTTTCTGTTCTGTATTAGTGATGAGTGAGTATACTCGTTGCTCGGGTTTTCCCAAGCACGCTCGGGTGATCTCCGAGTATTTGGAAGTGCTTGGAGATTTACTTTCTGTTGCCGTAGCTGCATGATTTGCGGCTATTTGTCAGCCTGAATACATGTGGGGATTCCTTAACAAACAGGCATTCCTCACATGTATTCAAGCTGTCCAGCAGCCATAAATCATGCAGCTGCCGCAACAGAAACTGAATCTCCGAGCACGCCAAAATACTCGGAGATTACCCGAACATGCTCTGGAAAACCAGAGCAACGAGTATACTCGCTCATCACTATTCTGTATTAGTCAAGACACAGCTTATAGAGTGTTTCTTTGAAAGGGTTTTACAGTGCTGGACAATCCCTTATTAATGGACCCCAGAGGTGTGAAGTCTAAAGAAAAAAAGAGACTCACCTCCTAGACCATTTCATCTGAACACTGTTTCTTCCACCGAAAAGTGAACGCTACAGACGATCAACGGTTGATTGACTGCAGCACTCAATTGACACCCTTGCTGGATATTGATCCTAGCAGGCTTGCAGGGGAAGCAACATTCAGTCTTTCAGTACAGATGAGCTGGTTGCTTTAGGAGGTTAATATTATTCTTATTTATTTTATTATTTTTCCATCCATCAGGGTCCATTAATAAGGTTTTGTTACTCATCTTTTTAATTTCCTGCTGCTCCAGTGCTTAAGTTTTGGTGGTTTACTTTCCTGCAATCATGATGTGCTGTAAGTTCATGTAACAGCTGCAGCCAATCACTAGGTCCAGTGGTGATATAAGCATACACGATATCCCAAGACTAATGACTGACGGCAGCAGTGACATGAATGTGCAGCACATACGGAAAGAAGAAAACTAAGACCAGTGTAGACCATAGAAGCAATGGTGCAGGACATATAAAACATTAGTAATCTCTGGAGGTTTTTTTAATAATATTGACTGCAGTTACCATAACTTTTAAAACAATTCTCTAAACCCTTTAAAGTGGACTTTTCAGATGAAGATACTGTCTTATATAAAGGCAGCTTGCTCTAGAGCAGAGGAGCTGAACTAATTCTACAAAGTTTTGTAGAAAAAGATTTAATATTACAGGAAATTGATCAAATTTAATCTAGAACACTTTAAGCATAGGTATCCAGTGGGCGGTTCTTCTCAAAGACTCAACGGCTTAAATGCTCCACTAAATAGACAACATCTGCCAGTAGAAATGTTATGGCACTGAATGCTATATAGAGCTGTATAAATCTATATGCAGTGAGTGACCTCTTGCAGGGGAGCTGCCGGTAAGTGACCAGATTCTATGGAAGGTACGCCCTTGTTGAAAATGTTCCTTAGAGAACCTGTCACGTTAAAATTGCAGTCCAATTGGATGGCGGAAGATTACAGAGCAAGGAGAGCAGAGATGATAGATATAGATATCTATCAGAAAAGATTCAGTGTTATCAATATAATTTGTCAATTTTGTATTCTAGGCTCTGGAGTCCGGTGGGTGGTCTTCTCTTTACATAGACAGTCATCAACTAAGTACGACCACCCACTTGACTCACATCCCAAAAATTAGTACATTTTTAGTTATACTGAATTTTGTCCCCATAAAATATATATTTTATATTCATCTTCTCTGCTCATTTTGCTATTAAACACGATGCCTTCAGATTAAACGGCATTTTCAACATAACGGGTTGCCTTTAAACCTTTCTACTGACTTTCATCAAAGCTTAAACTTATCTTAACAAGCCGGATTATGTCAAACTGAGCAAAAAAAAAATTCTGCCTAACAACAGAGATTGCAGTTATATTGACGACGTTTTTAATATACATGTATTCACCTTGAGCTGGAACAAAAGCCTAACATGTTTCCTTGCTGAAAGCAAAATGTATGACCTCATATGGTGAATTCTGCCTCGCCAGACGCAGACGATTCCATTCTTTCTATCTCTTATCCACAATTCAGGTTGTTCATTTTCTTTTGATGGATTGAATGCTGTAAACGCTCGGTAACATTGTTTTATAAAATAATCATCAACGAAACTGTCAATCGTAAGCCAGGTCATAGCGTGTCAGCCTCCAATCCAAAACAATGCTTTTCTTTTCATCTCCTTTACAAAACATTGCCAATGCTTAAAATACAATTTATATGTGTGATTACGTTAGTTTATGCTGTACGTTCTCATTCATCAAATGTCTCATAAATCCAGATGCACCCGCCAGCTAAATTAGATGTCTGTCTTAAAAATCAATCCAATCACCTTGCAATGCAGATGCTTTATCAGCTTAAACACTTTTTTTTTGCAAAGTTTTTAGTTGGTCAGTTCTCGGTGGATGCCAATTCTACTACATTAGATTAGGGAAGCAAAGTCAATATATTGGGTGGATTCAATTTGGCTGCATAGATTATAAAATATCAATTTAGAAAATGTATATGCTGTGAACCTGAGCAGAGGTCCATGGATAAGGGGCCCCATGAAAAATTACAGATCTTTATAGATTACTCTACTTGATGACACTTGATAACTTATTATTATTGTAACTCAAATCCTGCTCCTTTTATGCTTAAGAGTCCGGTGGGTAGTCCTACTTAGTGATTGACAGGTATGTACAGCCATATGAGAAAGACTTTCAATCAGGGCCGCCTACTGGACTTCTGAACCTAGAATGAGCAGGGAGCTAAATGATAAAAAAAAAAACCTAAATAAATAATACAATTATACACAACCTTGATCCAGTCCTTCATTTAGGGATTTTTTTAAATATAGATTTGTGATAGTCTTAGTAGAGAAAAAATAGGCAATTTAAATTTGCCCCAAATCATCAGGAGCCCCTCTGTATACACCTCTGTAAGGCTAGCCATACACATTAGATACTAGTCAGCCAAAAACTTCCCTATATGCATGCATGCACAGTATGGCTGACCATGTGTGCGTGTT
The DNA here is from genome assembly GCA_009801035.1 of Oophaga pumilio. Classification (NCBI taxonomy): domain Eukaryota; kingdom Metazoa; phylum Chordata; class Amphibia; order Anura; family Dendrobatidae; genus Oophaga; species Oophaga pumilio. Next base: position 235,526 of record VIAB01000564.1, read on the forward strand.
CATTATGGTGTTGGGAGAATAAGCCGATGATGCAACTGATTTCCCCTGACAACAAAAGGATTGGGCATGTTAAATTCAAGCTGTTTGGTGCGTCCTACCCACTGAGATGATAAAGCTTTGGAGATTTATCATTTGCCATCCTTTAACTAAGATCGTTGACCTTTTGCTATATGGGTCCCCTGCTGATAAGTTGATCAAAGAGATAACCAATGATCAGTTGTAATTTGTAGGTAAGGCAGGTGTTTAACTTCCCTGCAGCACCTCCAGTGGAGAAATGAAGCATCACACTATGTTAATTGAAAATTTACTAGCTACTCCAGAAAGTGATGGATGCTTTTAGTTGTCACATGCTGCTCCTGCACATAGATAAAATTGATGAGTTTGGGATCGCCATCTTTTAACTCAGTATTCACTAAAAGTGTAATTGAATATGGGTTTTCCAAGCCCAATGAAATACTGTAGAGAACAAAGCTAGCCTTCTGATTATACATCATCCAGATGTTTGCCCAACAATTGAACAACCATACGTGGACTGTCGAGTCATCATTGAGGCGCAGCTGTCCCCACTGAGCAATAACCTAATTACTTCCATAGATTGGAAGCGTCAACTATTGAGTGGGACAGGAAGAAAATGGAACAATCTGTCTTCTCATGCGTTAATAAATAATTGAACGTTGCAGGCCACAAGCATTTTTTTGTGGAGCTAATGAACTATTTATTCCAGTATAGTCATCATCAGGCTGGACTACCAATGACAGTCCAATCATCCAGTATTTATTACAACCTATGTGAGAGATTGATTTTAAATTATGTCTCAAGTCAGTTTAATTAGTGGTAAGCCTGGAGAGAAAAATTTGTAGTTTTTTAGTTTTATTTGTAAACACATTCTTTATCATATCGGTGACCCCAAATGCCTTCCTGTATTTTCTGTATAGTAAGTGTGCTCTTTGGTAGCTACAATAATTGGGAAATAAAATGACCCTCTACCTAACAATGTGCCCTATATGCCTAATGCATAGTGTCTTCCTTTTCATTTTTTCAGGTGTGGTTCCGCTGATTCCCAGTCTTCTCTTAGTCAAGACCAGCGTTTCCCAAACTCCATTCCTCTCGGCCCCCAACAAGTCATGTTTTCACAATTTCCTTAGTATTGCACATCACACATTCCCTTTTTTACCCATAACCAACATAAAGCACCCTAGATACTACAGGTAATCTCTTCAACACACTAGTCCACTATAGATATTAAAGGGACTGTCCAAGAATCTGATGCGGATGATCTATCCTTAGGTTAGGGCCAGATCCCGTTACTAGCTCTGGTGGTGGCCGGATGTGAACATTGAATGGAGCTGAGCAGCAAAGTTCAGTTCAATGTACAATGGACCCCTAGTGATAGGTCAATAATGGGTATATTAATCTGTCAACTGGATTTCACACCCAAACTATTTATATGTGCCTGAAGTTCTTTCAAAGAAAAGTCTAGCAATATCTTTACATGGCCAGTCTGTTCCTCCGTTACAGAGAAAACAGCATTTCAACTGATATGCAAATGAAGCTGAAGAGCTATGGTAGATCTGAAGCTTTATTCCCTGCTCAGCGCGGCTACCTCCAGCTTGACTGATAGCGTCTATGCTGAGTGAATTTAGCCAAAGGAACTGTCAGCCAAGAGAGAACGAGGCTCTGGGCTGGGAATAGAGCTGGAGTGACAGAGGCTTCAGATCTACAAATAATCCTTTAGCCTCATTTACATATCAATTCAAACGCTGATTTCTCAGATACCGGGGGTACGGACTGGACATGTAAAGGTATTGCTGGACTTGTCTTGGGGTATGAAATCCTGCTGACTGATTCCCTTTGAGAGAGGTCATCAATATTAGATGCCCGGACAATCCCTTTAATATTTAAACCACTGAAGATCACAATAAACATTATTAGGGGTCAGAGCTGCACAAAAAATGTGCAGGACCCTGGTCTAGTGGCCACATCAGCCCTACAAACCCCGTGATACCTGCCCTCTCTCGTGATTAGTAGACCCTGTGCAAATCATGTTTGCTTCACACCACAACGCTGACGTTGCGCAGGCTGACAAAGCATAGGAGGCTCCGGGGATGCCACAGGCAGTGGGCAGTTTGGAGCTCTGGGGTCACGACCACTGGATCCTGACAATGCCACTAGATCAGGGTCCTTAAAAGCTTTTTGACCCTAAGAGGGATACTCTAACTCCTACACCTCTTGCGTTTGGCCGTGGCTACACAGCGACATGTCTTCTCAAGTTCCATGACCTGAACCATTGGCAATTGTGTGCGACTTGCTGTTGAGCTGGGAATTGCTGAAAATAAAATAACCAAATTGCAGACAAATCAAGTGCAAGTCGCCATGATTTGTAGAGATTTGTGACTCTGTGTCGCTGTCGTTGCAGGTCGCAGTGTGACACCTGGGGAAATCATTAGATGCAATGCCGCAATGTGAAAAATCAATCTGAGTGTTGGGTGACATATGTCGCCGTGTAGCCCAGGCCTTACGAGCGGGCGGAAGGAGGGAGAAGGCAATCCTGACTTTTCTAGGGGACGACATAACTTTTTGCTATTTTCTCATCAGATTCCATGTTCTACCATTGCATTGTCTGAGAGATCGAGGATGGAAAATGGAGCGGAGCTCGCAAACACAATTATAACTTATAATGATGGAATGGGTTTTATAATAAGCTTCGGAGATGCCACTGAAATGAAAAACAAAGACGGAAAAAAAGGGAAAAGCCAATTACAATTTATCTTTTCCACATGGCGGATCAATAGTCGCCCTCTAGTCATTTTCATCTATTATTTTTTGCTGAAATTCCAGCAGTATCTCCATGCAGCGATGCGGATGCTCCCACAGTGGAGAATATTCACGTTTTAACCTGCTGTCTTCTCCCGCTGTTCTGTGGGTGACATTGTTTGTCAAGTCGTGTTAACTTCAAAGCCCACTTGCAGACATTCGGGGACTCTGCACGCACGGAGCTGCGGATCGTCACACCCTGCAGTGCTGGCCTGTGTTAGCCGCTTGTCACCGTCATCACATATTCTGTGCTGCAAATTTCCTGCCGGCTGGATGGCAAAATGTTCATCGCCAAAATGGTACATATTACAACCGCCTTCAATTATTGTGTAACTACAACTCCCAGCATGCCCACACAGCCTGTGGATTTATAGGATAGCGGTATCCAAAATTTGGATACCTCTATTCTATAAAATAGAGATGTAAAGGAACTGAATGAGGATGCGTTCACTCTGCATGTGCAGTAAATGCTTGGTGCAGCAGGAAAGTTGGTGCATATACTGTATTCATAAGCCTGCATTACATTATGGTGGTCAAAGGAATGCCCATTTGGTCTCTGTCAGGAAGGTACAAATGCTTGTATAATTTTTTTGCATAGTTTCTTTTGACTAATGAAACCTGTGGTATATATTTTTTCTTAATATGGGAGCCTATGAAGGTCACTGTATGGCAGTATGAATGCACCCTGGGTCAGGGTTTGTCCATGACTATTTTTTATTTTTCACTATGGGCCTGAAAACTAACAATCATTCTCTCCCGCACCAGTACAGAGCAGTAATGGACCCCTCCTGCCGGCAACTTAGTTGTTCAACATCAACAGAGCAGCTCTTCCTCTTCAGAGCTGCTCTGTAAACGGGAGTGACTGCCGAAGTCATGATCATTAACAGAAGGCTCCCCGCAATTAGGTATCAGGGAGGTGGCTGTCAATCAGCATGATGTTAGCAGTGACACCCTGTCAACAGAGCAGAGCAGATGAGAAGCCACAGCTCTGTCGACATGGCAGCAAAGGAAACAGCTGAATCGCCGACAGGAGCAGTCTGTGACAGCTCTGAGTCCGGCAGATATCAGTGCTGGACATAAGAGGTAGCTAGTTAGTTTTATGCCCATAGTAAAAAAAAAATTCTGGATAACCCCTTTTAAGGGATTGGTCCACCATAACAACTTATCACCTTTCGACAGTATAGGTCAGCAGTTGCTGGTGGGGTCACTGATCACAGAAACACAGCTATACTCATCTATCTCCATAAGACCAATAGACAATGAAAAGCGCGTGCAGGACCATCGCGTATGTCAGACAGAGGTCCCAACAGCCCCAATCTTGGGGTCTTAAATGTCAGACCCCCATGATGACCAAAATCACCTATTCTGTGTTGAGTTGTTGAGGTTGGTCACATCCTTTATTTGGGTCTCCCGCTTGGCAGCTCTCTGATTTTTTGATAAGATACTAGTCATGCCAGCAGTCCTATGTAAAAAACAAAGGTATTGGTGTCGGATACTGAAAAAAATAAGGACAAAATCAGCTCTGCAACATTTGTAATTAGTATTTGGATCAATTATTCTTGTTACTTAATGGGATGAGATCACTGACTAGAAACTAAAAAATATCAGCAGAAATAACCAAGTCCTGTATGAAATTAATTGATTAAATAATACTGTGCAATTGAGGATAATTTGTATTATATAATATCGTCACTGCGTCCTGCAAGGGTAATGTTCAATTATAGGAAGGAGGTCATTGATTCCAATAGCAGCCTGAACTAATGAGTGAACTGCTTAGCTATGCTGGAAATTAAGGTACATTCAGCTGGGGTGGGAATTATAGTGTTCCCTTCACTAAAATGTATTAATATATATTTACAAACATCTCAATAAAAGAGTTCTATACGGGTACAGTTATGAGGGACAAAGGCAACAGTTGTACCCAGACCCTGGAGTTTGTTGGGACCTTAAAGTTTACCTATCATTTGGGATTCAATATATTATTCCTCCTGATCGGTGGCGGTCCAGATACTAAGACCCCAACTGATCGCTCAATAAAAACTCTATAAACCCATACGCTGCTCTGTGCATGGGATCATAGACTTTCTACTGAATCAGACCTCTGTGTGCACCACATACACCAGGTGGCATTGCATATGGAGTACACAGCTCTCAGCGTTCTGTCGGGTGCATGGTTAGGATACCACTCCGTAATGAACATAACAAAGGACTATGGCACTCTCAATTTACAAAAAAAATCTGTTTTTTTAACAGATAATCGATAATTGCATCAGTATATACAATGTTTCGTCTATGTATCTAGAGCTTCATTAGACTTCCGGATTGTCATAGCGCATTACCTACTAGCGGTTGATACTGCTTCTCTCCATTAGCGCTGCTCTCTACTTACCTGTCCGCTTGAAAAACTGTGACAATGCATGAGTCTGATGAAGGTTTAGTTACATAGACCGAAACGTCAAGTAAACTTTTGGGATTGCCTAAGAAAGTGTAAGGGTTAATCACAGTTTACTGTATTGCTGTAGATTTGTGATGCAATACATGATCTGGCCAGTAGAGAGCAGCAGTGAGAGGCCGGAGTTAGAGTGCAGGGGTTTTTTGGCAGTTGGTTGGCAGTTGGGAGGAGTCAAAGGAGAGTACAGGGTGGAAGTAAAGTTGCGGATCCTGGGAGAAAGTCTGAATAAGTCAGTGTGACTCTGGATCTGTTGTTGATGACTCTGGGATGCGTTGTTCAGCTTGACATGAGCCGACTCGGTAAGGACCACCAAGTTCACAGCATCTTGGGCTAGGCCACAAGAGGCCTTATCTCTAAAGACTTAGGGAAACCCTGCATTGGAGAGATTGGCATTCCCTAAGAGCTTCAACACGGCGTTTATGATCATTCAGGACTCAACCCAGCAAGGACCCTTCTACTTCAGTTTCAGGATGTACCAGTACCATCTTACATGAATATATATGCGCAAATATAAATAGCCTTATAGAAGTCCAGTTAGTTAGGAGAAAAACAGACACTGCGAAAACTGCTCTGAGTAGGCAATTACTAAAGCACTGGCACAATACTGTTGTTTTATTGATTTATGCAAAGAAAGGATTAGTTGCTTTGTATTTCGCCCTCACATAACTGTTAATTTTGTTTAAGTGTACCTTCGTATACTCTTAAGCCCCCGTCACACACACACGCTGCTGAGTCACTAGTTTTGTGACGCAGCAGCGATCTCCCCAGCGATATCGCTGTGTGTGACATTCAGCGACGATCAGCCCCCCTGCTGGGTATCACTGATCGTCACTGAATGTCCTGGACATTTTTTTGATCGTTGGTCTCCTGCTGGCAGGCACGCATCGCTGCGTGTGGCAGGCAGGAAACCAGCGATCAGCTGGTAACCAAGGTACACAGCGGGTTTCCAGGCGCTGGGACCCATGTGTTTCAAATTACTGTACACCTCTGCCTTCATACAACTGTGAAATACATTGTGAACATGCGATAAATATTTATATGTCTGTCAATTCTGGGAGCCCTATATGTAAGAAAAATGCTTACTCCCCTGACCTCTGCGCGGCAAGACAAGGTGGCCAGAAGTATCCACATGTAAGAAAGGACTTGATGGAGATATTCATGTGCATGGTCATCAGAAATTTATGGAATATCTTCTAAACATAACACAATTAATTAATGGGTCCCTCCTACAGGACCCCGTTTTTGTGAAGTATAGATACCCCCCTTAGCTCTGCTCAGCAGAAATAACTGCAGGTAAGAAACACTCAATGGAGGAGTTTATGTGTGGGGCGCTTTCCAGTGAAATCTATAGAGTTAGGCCAAGTTCACACCAGTGTAATTTCTCTCATCTGAGAGAATGGGGCCCATTATGCTAATCACACGCTGATCAGAGTGTGACCATAGCGTGATACGATTCTCTCCGATGAGGAGAAAATGGAAAAAATGGAAAAAAACATTTCTCCATCTTCTTCATTCTGGGAGTCCGTGAAAATGGGACTGCATTCAGATGTCATCCGGCTCTGTTCGGGAAGAAAAGTTGGACATGTGCACGAACTCATAGAATAACATTGGTCTGAGTACGAACTGATGTTTTGTTAGTTCAGACTTGGAGCGAAAATATGGTCATCTGTACTAGCCCCTATGGTGACCAAAAGTAGAAAAGTCAGAAAAGTAGAGCAATACATTTATATACACAGAAAAAGTTGGGTTTTCATATTTCCAATGTTTCTGGATTTTTTTTTTAAGAACTGTGTCCAAAGAGCCAGTTTTGTATTGGGTAGCTATGAGATAAATTGATTAGGATGTGCTGTCAGACAAACCTACTTAAGAGATTCTGGCTATTAATTGATGCATCCATTTTATATCAACCAGTCTGTCTTAAATCACTCATCCATTTTTCTTAGCACTGCCTTAGTGTGTGAGAAGATGGGGCTTGGGTGTGATGATTGCTTGAAACTTGGCACGCTTGAAATCCAAGCATGCCACTGATTTAAGGTGAGACGGAGTCAGCTTTACCATATGTGGCGAGGTAGGAAAGCATATTGAAAAACCAGTATGTCCTCATCTGCCGTCTGTGACCCACTTATCTCGACGGAGCGTCTGTACGGTGAGCACATCTTTGGCATCTTTTCTTTGCTACTTTTATTAATAACTTCACCCTCCTTTCTCTTCCTTTTCTCAATCTCGCTTTTGATAGTTGATATTACTTACTATGATTGATTCTGATGTGTATAATTTCTTAATAGTCTGCATAATATAATAGTCCACAGAAGTTGATCTCCCACTTAATTGATAAACAAGGCTACATAAAGAAAGGCAAAATAACAATGTAAAAACAATCTCAATTCCAATACAAAATGTCAACGTGGATTGCTTACGGGATTATTTCCATCTTCATACAGTAGATGGATATTGTCGTATTGTACTTGTAAATACAACCACTTTTGCAATTTACTGCCTTTTACAATTTGCAGTCAACCTCGAGATATTAACACTTTTCTTTTGTTTACAGCTCTTTGCCTAGGAGACCGACCACCGCTGCTGTCCAGCTTGTAAGCACTGCACTGAAGCTGGCCGAGATTCGTAGGTAACAGTGCGCTCCTTCGATCCTGGTCAGCTTACAAGCTCAATGAAAAAGAGCTTGTAGTGGGCATGTTCTGCTGTCTAGGAACGGTGGCCGGTCTCCAAGGCAATGAGCTATGAACAAAAGAAAAGTTTTAATATCTCAAGAATGGCTTTAAAATGAAATATTCAGTACATTGCAAAATTGTTTGTATTTACAAGCACTATTTGACAATATCTATTCTGGAAGATGGGAATAACCCTTTAAAGGGGTTTTCTGGGTATAAATTTTTCAATCTCATCAGCTTCCAGTAGTGGCAGGGCAGAGGAAGTACTGGACCTGGGAAGATGAGCGATGCCTGAGTTTATTATTTTGACCAATGAACTGGAAAACCTCTTTATGGTTAAAAAAAACATTTTGAAGTTGTCTTGTTTGGCCATTTAGTATGATCAGATGGGGGCACCTCATTCGAGATCTCGATTCATTTATGGAGAATGGTTACATCTCTGTTTTCACAGTGGTGTCATCGCAGAGGAATTGTCCCTTCTAGCAAAAATGAATTGCAAAAAGGGGCACAATTTTTTTTAAACCACTCACAATAAATGGGGAATTTTGCTATGATAAAAGTGTCAGATGTCACGGGGTTGCCATGACAGTGTGGAGTCAGAAGACCGCAGCGTCTGATTGCGCCTACTCTGGTGCTGAGAAGAAGCACTTCTCCATCATAATAAAAGTGTTTATTTCTTCTGGCAGAAAAGGGGTTAATTGGCCATGTTGGAAATCCCTGTGCTCAGCTGTGC
>VIAB01000564.1:253948-265516 GCA_009801035.1 Oophaga pumilio
AACATTCTTAGTATGTTTTTTTTTTGTCTTTTACACTACCGCATAAATTGCCATTGCCACTTCTTCTGTTAGCATAGATTTTGTACAAAATAATTAACTTTTGAAAATCTTTTGAACCCAAATTAGCCAATCTTGCCAAGAAGGACATAAACAAAAAATGGTAGGTAGGTCCAAGGATAAAAAGCAAACTTCAGCAGAATGCCGTATAGGTGTGTAGGTGCGGTGTGCATAGCTATAAAACTGGACTAGAAAAAACAGTTTAAAAAACAGACATGCATAGTTAAATACGTTTTTAGAAACATAATTTTTTTGTATTTGTTATCAAAATTTAACAAAATTCAATCCCAGTTCCGAAACAGGAGATAATAAAAAATGATAGGTAGGTATCAAAAAGCCAGTATCTGCAAAGGGGTGCTATATTGGTGTGGTTTGTATTGATGTAAAATTTGACTAGTAAAACAGGTGTGCAAAATACATTGCTTGTGACATGCATACTTTGTGAAGTAGATGGTTCCTGTTATTTTTCTGGATTTAGGTGAATTTTATTTAGTATGTTTTAAAAAAAAAAACTATTACTCCATATTCACAAAAGGAATTGCGCAAGAAATGCAAAACTTCAGTACGATCACTTGTGCAAAAGCACACTGATTTCACACATTGATTTATTTTTCTGTCAAAAGTTATAATAATAATTATAATACTACAATGTCTGGCTGCTGTTTTCTAGTGGATTAAGAATGAAGAAAATAAAATTTTGTAATTCAAACGCAGTTGTACTTCTGCCAGTGATCAATCACGCAGAGTCTGGAACTTCTGGTGGCACCTCACTTATCTGTCTTTCCCCCTATCAATCAAATTTCGGTATTATTCACAGACAACTACACTCGCCTTCTTCACTGCTACAGTTGTACAACATGTTACTCCTGAAACACCCTTAAATGTCATGCGATAGCTGCAAAGCATTATAGGTAAACCAATATGGCTGCTCCTGAGATTTTGTGAACCTTCTCTGGCTTGTGTAATGTTTTATGTGATATAAAACAGCATTGTACTTTTTTTTTTAAGACATGTTCACAAATCAAATAGAAAATGACTCGAATTTGTAACACCTGTGAATTTCCTAAAATTCTACACCAATTCGATTTGCATCTAATTGATTCACTCATCTATAGTAAATGTACTTGCGCCTCCCAATCTTTATAAATAATTTATAGTAGGAAAATGATTTTTCTTTCCAAATTGCAAGCTTCAGAGAAAAAAACTGTGGATCAAGACTTTGCCTCCAAGCACAACAGGATTAATATTAATTAGACATTACAGTCATCTAATTCACATACATGTACAATCTGACATTTAATTAGGCAAAATTCTCCTTTTTATGCAATTTGACAATTACTTAATCATCAAGCTGTACCCTTATAGAAAATGATGAAGTCACAATCATTTACAGTACACTTTGTAGTCTTGTTTTACATAGTATACTCAATGTCAAATTTCTCCTTAACACTAATTAGAAAAATTAATCAACATTTGCATAATCACTAGATAAATAGATTGAGAGGAGGATTGCTCTTTAACATCCATATTTTAGATGAGATAACCCACCAATGTACCTTATATACTTTATCTAGAGTAGCAAAGCAATGTAGGCTAGGGTTAAGTCTTAGTTCTACAGGATTTGATTATTTGAACCTAGCTGGCTCTGCATATAACCAGGCTAGGTGTTCACCTTAGTCAGTCAGCTGGGGGAAGTTGAGCAGAGTGGATTGTATTGGAGCTGAACAGAGAGGCCAGAAACTCTCTCTGAGAAGATACTTGTTGCTATGGATAATAGCTGATTTGTTTGACCGGATTGGGACTAGCTCAGCCTTGTGTACGTAGCCAGGGTCTGTGTTGTTTAGTTAGCGCCTGGACAAGGCTCGGAATTATGTTTATGGTTTTGTTTTGGTACTGCGCAACCAGTGAAAAATAAAGGTTGCATTGTTTTGATACAAAAATCTAGTGCCTGTGACAACGCTACCAACTGCTTACCCAAGAGCTTGAATACCTATACTAGTTATTTTATACAATATCTACCATTTTGTCAAATAATGAAATAATAGATATTAAAAATGTATTATTATTATTAATATTATTATTAGAAATGTGAAACCTGTGAAACTCAAACTACTAAAAGGGGATGTCTGGGACTTTAACATTGGTTGCCTATCCTTAGGGTAGATTGATGTGAATAGGGATGGATGTGAAGTGCCCTGCCTTTCCCAATATACACTCAATGGAGCTGTGCTGTGCAGCTTCCTAACTGAGCAGCTCCAACTGCTGCCGACACCGGGAGCAGCTGATTGGCGGTGGTGCTCGGTGTAATACCCCCTCCGATCAGACATTGGTAATTTATCCTAAGGATAGGCCATCAATGTTAAACCTCTTTAATTATATATTGGGCTTAGATCATCTGAATGTTAGTTTCTTGTTATATTTTCAATAAATAATTAAAAAAAACTAATTGTATTAATGGAGGCAAATGAAAAATCTGGCATAAAAAAGGATTTTTAGAGTTCCAAGTATTACTTATGTTGGATTTATCTAAAACTGAAATTGCTTTCTACACAGTCAATATTTAATTAGTTAGTAGAGTTATATGTACTTGTCTGTGAGTAACATAAGATTAGGCAATATTTCCATTATTACCCACAACGCTTTGCTGAGCTGATCAGCATTCCCCCTCAGCTTCCTATTAGAGTGACTCAGACACAGTTCATTTTCATCAGTCTCATTAATCCGCCTTGTTTGTAATTCCATTCTCTTAATCTGACCAAAGTCTCTATTAAAACCACATTAGTATGGCATCACCATTTGTTTGCATTTAACCATGGCTAAATAACTTGTCTAATCAAAAAACAAGGATTTGTTGCTGAAACTTTAGCCTTTCGGGATCAAAAAAAGGGCTCATGTGATATGCGGTATGGTGGTCTTCAGTTTGTTCGTAGGGCTTGAGGGATGAATCTCGTAAAGGGTAGAGGGATAAGATAACGTTTTTTCCTCTCCTGTCTTTAAGATTCATTACAACTTTTACCTTTCACTTGTTAGTGGTGACCTTTTGTTAAAACGTTCAGTCTGCCACCTTCTAACATTCATTCATTTCAGACATCCCATGAAATTCAGTTTGCAGCTTTCTCCTAGTTTCAGATTTTTCTCATGTGGATGAGTCCCCTCTGTGATACATGGTGGATGTGAGGTCTGTAAATCCAGAATACTGCTATTTTCATTAGCACGGCTTCATTTCTGGAGTGATTATCCATTCCACAGTTCATATTCTTGCTGCATGCAACAGAAAAGGAACCTGTCACCAGATTTTACCCAGATAAAGTACGGCCATCACCATTAAGGTCTCTTTTGTAGCATACTAGAATTCTGAAAAAAAATTCTCAATCCCTCCTGCAGATCCCAAAAAAGACCTTTAATTATATTCACCGTTTGATAGGCATCTTTGCCCTCAATCTCATGCCTCCATTCTTCCTACAACTGCCATCCTCCAGTTGGCTTCATGTGGATGACACATCCTACATCATCCACAGAGTGTCCTCCATCATGCTCTTGCACAAGCGCATGTCTCTCTGCCCTACTGAGGTTAGAGTAAAGTATTGTAGTGCGCCGGCTTAACTTCAGGGTCATCGACGAGCTATAGCCTTCCCTGACACATGTTCATTAGAGTACTTCGCTATCTCCTCAGCAAGGCAGAGCAAAGCGCGCCTGTACAGGAGCACAATGCGGGACACAGTATGGATGACGTAAGACGCGTTATCCACATGAAGCAGGAAAGGAAGTCAACAATCATAAAAGAGAGGAGGCACCAGATCAAGACCAGAGATTCCTACGGACCAGACAGTGCTATGTGTGACTATAATAAAAGATCTTTTTTAGGATCTGCAGAATGGATTTTGGACTTTTGTATGACATTATAGTACACTGTCAAAGAGGTCCTAATGATGGTGGATGTACTTTATATGGGGAAAACCTGGAAACAGGTTTCCTTTAAGTGATCTTCCTTTAAAACTTGGGCCATTTTTCCTACCTTTGATCTGGAACCTAGGGGGCTATGCCCCTACATGATGCTGCTCTCACATGTGATAGCAAAAACTTGGTGACACATTCCTTTTAATAACTCAAAAGGGATGTAGACCTTGGGATTGAGTTGGATCCCAGTGTTCAAACGACCACTAATTTTCATAATGTCTTCTATTTTCTGTCTAAAAATGCCTTTAGTGACTCTTCTTATGATTGCTTATTTTACATTAAGATACAATATCCTACCCAATGCTAAAATCAGATTACTTGTTGTGTAGCTGTAGTTTTTGCAGGACATATAGCTTGTTCGTAAGAGTTATATAGAGTATTTTGGCTCATGCTGACATTGCTTGTCGGGGATTACTTTTTAGCATATATAAACTATTAGTCTCTAGTGTAGCCGTAAACACTATTTATCTTTCACAGACGAGGAAAAGAGATTAAATTTACACTTGGAATAATTACCGTACTACTGTAATTATGAAAAAAAAAATCTTTTCTTTGATTCTGTGTATATTCAAGTAGAGGGCAACCGTAATGGGACCATTAATTGTAGAGATAATAGCATGGAGCTAAATTATCATTTCAGAGCTTGATTAAAGTACATAGGAGAAAATATTATTCATTCCAACAAAATAAACAGTAGAGAAGGTGAACAAGAATTGGTCATTAAAAGAAATCAATTGTCGAGAGCAGATTTGCTAACAAACAGTTCACATTTACCGGGGGGAGAAAAAAAAAGAAGAAGAGACTGTCCGATCGCTACGTGCCTAATTGCCTGATAAGGATCAGCTCGCTTGCTCAACAAGAATGAATAACCCATAACTAAGTTGGACGCAAATAAACCTCAGTGTGGAAATTATGAGTAAAATGTGGCCGGCTGCTAATTCAATTTGCATGAAGTATCTCTGGGAAGAGAAGGAGTTACGGGGCCGAAAACTCCCAGGGGCATCCAATTATAGTGCAAGTCTAAGGGTGACATGACAAATACACAAGTCAATAAGCCAGAACAATTGATCTGAGTACTTTGTGAATCATTACCGAATGTTGCAAATTTGCATCATTTTAATGGAGTCAGGAGTTCGCTCCAGGGTTTAAACAGCTAAAGGAGACCCTAACGAGACCCATTTAAAGGGAATCGGTCAGGTCTCCTGACTATCCCCAGCTGCTACTGTGGCAGTATGCATGCTGATTCTGCATTTAGAATGTTAATGTTATTTGCCATACTAATGATTCTATCTATTAAAAATGAACATTTATTCTGCTCCTCAGGCATTTGCTTATGAGACTGGACTGGTCCGGCAAGGCATCTCTTCTAAAGGTACTGCCACACTAAACGCTCCCGCTAACGATCTCGTTAGCGGCGCATACTAATGAGATCGCTAGCGGGATCGTTTTAATATCGCTAAATGTGTGCCACATTTAGCGATATAGCTAACGACGCTATCGCCGTTAGCGATCTTCTTAGCGATTTAGCGGTACAAAAGTACCGCTAAATCGCTAAGAAAAGGTGCCACACTTAGCGATAACATACTTACCAGCGGGGCGCCAGCGACGAGAATAGGGTCCGGATCGTTTCCGGCGACGAGCGAGATCCCAGCAGGAAGCTCGTCGCCGGAAGCTGCCACACACAGCAACATCGCTAACGGGATCGCTAAATAGTGACGTTTTTTAGCGATCCCGTTAGCGATATTGTTTAGTGTGGCAGTACCTTAAGGCTAGACCGGGTTTGGATCCTCTATTTACGCCTCCATGGCTGTAACTGACAGTCTCTATACACATAGCATAACCGATATGTCACACACATGTCCGAGATTTCAGGCAGTCTTCATACGATGGGGATTGTATGCAAATTGCCAATCACCCAACCATGGACAGGGAAAAGTGATTAGAGATAAGACACCAGGGGAAGAAATGCCTGGTCAGACTAGTCCTGCATCATTAGCATATGTCCCAGCAGAAAATAAAAGTTAAATTTTAAAAGATAGAACAATTGGACATTATTATACAGAAATTGACCTGTTCCCGTTAAAAAGATAGTCCTTTTTGACACAGAAATGGCCATACTTGGAGCTGTAGACTAATAAGATTACAATATTACTTATTCAATCTCCATATATAATCCAAAATATACAAAGTTTCTGCTATTTGCAATAAACCAATCAAACGAGAACATCGTAAATAGTTAAAAATAATGAATCTAACAAGTGGATATTCCTAATTCAACACAAAATGCCACTTTTACTGACAAACATTTACAGACTACTGTGGTCTCAGAATTATTCAGCCCCCTTGTATTTTGTATAGCCCAAGTTCTAACTGTTATGACTAGGGTTGAGCATTCCGATATTGCAAATATAGGGTATCGGCCGATATTGGCTGTATCGGAATTCCGATTCCGATACTTTTGGATATCGGAAAGTATCGCTCAACTCTAGTTATGACCTGCTGTGAACATGATGCATAACCGGACACCAGCTTCTGTCACCGTTCTTGAGGAATCTTAGGCCATTCCTCATGGGTAATAGCCTCCAGTTTACTAATATTCTGGGGTTGTGAAGATAGTGGTTCTAAAAGTTAGGAGAAGAGATCACTACCTTGCACAAACAAGAAAGGCATACAAAAAGATTTGGTGGCAATAAGATGATAAAAAATGCTAAATGACTCTATGCCAAAAAAAGGACCTCTAATGACCCAAAAGCACAAGAAAAGTCTCTTCAATAAGCTTAAAATCCACAGACATATTTGGATCATCTTTTGTGAAGCTATGAAACAAAACTGAAACTTTTCAGGCCTATGGATAAGCAGTATATCAGGAAGAGAAAGACAGAAACATAAGATGAAAAGAATACCCTGTCTGCAGTAAAGCATAACGGTGACTTGGTGATGTCTTCAGTGAAGCACTGCAGTTTTTTGGTGGTGCCTGCAGTGAAGCATAGCAGTGGCTTTGTGATGCCTGCAATAAACCATGGCAGTAACTCAGTGAAGCCTACAGTGAAGCATGGTGGTGGCTTGATAATGACTACAGTGAAGCATGGTGGTGACTTGGTAATGCCTGCACTGGAGCATGGTGGTGGCTCTGGGATGCCTGCAGTGAAGCATGGTGGTGTCTTGGAGATGCCAACAGTGAAGCATGGTGGTTATTCGGTGTTACCTACAGTGAACCATTACAGTGGCACTGTGATGCTTATAGTGAAGAATTCGGGGTGGCTCAGTGATTCTCTTGAGAATTTGGAGAGCAAGATGACTTCAAGCAAGTAAAAAATCATGGGAGAAAACGTGCTGTTTGGGGGAAGTTGAAGCTTTTAAATCATTGGACCTTTCAACAGGACAATGATTCCAAGGGGAATACCTGAAAAATTCTGAAGTGTCTGTCCCAGTTGCTTGACATGAACCCCATAGAAAATCTGTGATGGGATTAAATCCAAGAAATTTAGCAAACTGGAGGCTGCTGCCAGTTGGGAATTGGATAAGATCCCTCAGAAACAGTGTCAGAATATGGTGTTTTGCTATGAATCATGTTTACAACAGGTTATAACAACCAAAAAGTGCCCTTCTAAGTACTATAGGCTCTTGTCGAGAAAGGGTTGAATAATGCTGAAACCACAGTAGTCAACAAAAGAGGCATTTTGTGGTGAATTTGGAGAAACAAATTGTTACATTAGTTGTGTTGAGCTATTTACATTCTCGTTTGATTGGTTTATTGCAAACAACAGATAGTTTGTAAATTTTAGGGAAATTTTTTGGACGTGTCATAAAAAAAGATTAAGAAGGTGTTAAGGGTATGCCACACTAAACAACATCGCTAACGGGATCGCTAAAAAACGTCACTATTTAGCGATCCCGTTAGCGATGTTGTTGTGTGCGGCATCTGTCAGCGACGAGCTCCCTGCTGAGATCCTGCTGTGATCTCGCTCGTCGCTGGAATCGTTCCGGACCATATTTTATCGTCGGCGCTCCCGCTGGGTAAGTATTATCGCTGAGTGTGGCACCTTTTTTAGCGATTTAGCGGTACTTTTGTACCGCTAAAGTCGTTAAGGAGATCGCTAACCGCGATAGCGTCCTTAACGACATCGCTAAATGTGGCCGACACTAGCGATATTTAAACAATCCCGCTAGCGATCTCATTAGTATGCGACGCTAACGAGATCGTTAGCGGGATCGAGTAGTGTGGCAGTACCTTAACTATAAAATGCTGGACCCATACCAAGCTATTGATAAGCCCCATACACCTAAGCTCCTATCCCCTGCCTTCATTTACTAACTTTATGTGAAATTTTAAGGCGTTGGCCATTACTTTTATACTGATGACCTATCCTAAGGATAGCTCATCAACAAAAGGTCAGATAGGGGCAAATCTTGGCGCCCCCACTGATCAGCTGTTATCACCTCTGAAGGCAACTGAATATTATCAGTGTACAAAGCCAGAACAATACAGTTACATTTACTGTTGGTACTGCAGATCAGCAACTATTGAAGACAAGCCTTAAAGTAATGGACAAACCCTTTAAAGTTAGCGAAAACTTCTTAGTATAAGTTTGTAAATGAACAGAGCTTGTTGGCACAGCAGTACCACTGGCCACATCAGAAGAGATTGATAGACGGGAATTTGGACACATCATCACAGATCAAACCTCAAAATAAATTAAGACCCCTAAATTATTCAAATCTGAGGCCATTCCTCTAAATCAGACCCCACACTGGGCACCTAACTTAATTTCACAACTACATTCTCCATTTATTCAGACCCCAGATTAATCTACTATTTCAATCTAAATGTTTGCCACACTTTATATCTAATGAAAACATATGAAAATACTAAATATATATTTTGTAATTTTACGTTTGAACCAATTATTTATCTGAGCTTTTGAGTTTCCCCCGTTGTTTCAGAGTAGATACCTCGCTTATAATCCCCACAATGGGTATTAGCTATTCTACTTCACGGCTGAACTCGTGTTTCTGCACAGACTATAAAGCTTGAGAACATTTTATTTCATTACTTACACCCATTGAAATGAACCGAGAAAGCCAACAAACAAATAACGCAAAACAGCAATATAATGGGTAAGAGAGTATAAAATAATAGGAAGGTTTTTCTTGGACTGGTCCCTGGATGGTCAAACTGGGCAATTATCCAGAACTCACAGTATTCTCTGTATGATTTTGTAATCAGATTCTCCGTGCCTTTCCTTTGATGCAATGTCTGTTTATAAAGTTTATTAAGAATATATATAGTACTGGCTTATAGACAGCCATTGGATCTGTGCATCATGTAATTAAATCGCGGGGCCCGGCGCTCTGAGAGGGCCCACCCAGAGCTACGCTACTGTAACCGTATGGGCGTGCACAGCACACAGATACAATTACATTCTGCGGCAGAGCAGGGAGAATCGATTTCCATGCACTGTTGCTCGGCCGCTAAGGGGCCCCTGAGCAGGCGCAGGGGGCCCGATGCCAGCAGTGGGCCCCCCCGCCCATCATCGCAAGTACAGATGTATCGGCATCCAGCCAATACAGCTGACCGCATTGATGAGAGAAGGAGCGAGAGCTCCTTCTCCCATCACCCCTCTGTCAGCGTCTGACATAGACACTGATAGCAGGTGCGATGACGTCACTACCCGGCGCCCACTGTCAGGAGATGAGCGGAAGCAGGGAGCAGCGCATGAGCCAGGAGGAAGAGAGGTGAGTATTGGATTTATTTACTTTTTTATGGAGGTGCTTCATATTATTATAGAGGTCTGAGGGGCTGCATTATATTAGCGTCTGCCTGGGGGGCTGCATTATATTAGCATCTGCCTGTGCGGGGCTGCATTATATTAGCGTCTGCCTGGGGGGCTGCATTATATTAGCGTCTGCCTATGGGGAGCTTTATATTAGTCTGCCTTGGGGGCTGCATTTTATTAGCGTCTGCCAATGGGGGCTGCATTATATTACAGTCTGCTTATGGGGGGCTGCATTATACAATATAGAGTCTGCCTATGTGGAGTACATTATACTAAATGGAGGCTATCTAGGGAGCCATCATATAGTGTGGGGATTATAGTGACAGGGGCATCATACAGTTTTGGAACCATCAAACAGTTTGGGGGCTACTAAGGGGTCAGTATGTATGCAGTGTGGGGGCATTATACTGTGTATAAGAGAGCATCACACTGTGTATAGGGGAACTGTACAGGTAGGTGACACGGGACATTATTAAATGTAAAGTGGGCACTTATAGGGGGACTCAGGTAACTGTGACTGTCAAAGGGGCACACAGGGCAATATTACATTCTAGGGGAAAAAATGTGGGCACTGTTTTCTAGGGCACTTGTACCCGGAATTACTATATTATAGAGGGGTGCTTTAGAATTTAAAGGGCACAGAGAAACACCCAGCAGGTGCAGTAATAGGGACACATACGGCAGCAGCGGCTCAGCATTGGGGTATCATCAGGATAAGCTGTTTGTGCAGGTTGGGGATAGATGGTGGCAGTGCTGAAAATATGAGACGTGAAATGTCTTTCTTGTAATCTCTTCAGCCGAGTCCTGGCTAGAGAAGTTGTCATGTCGGTCTGGGCAAGATGGAAAAGACGGGAAAAGTGAACGATTCCATCAGAAAGAACGTCAGCGGTAAGGTATTATCTGTAACTGTGCAGTAATCACTTATATATTTTGTAGGACTGGTATTTACCCCTGACCATATGGCGGTAATATCCATGTTGGTCTTTATATATAGATTATTTTCAATAACAGCTCAGTCATCTCCTACATCCACTATTAGGGTGCGTCACTGAGTTGTAATCAATGTTACATGGTTAGGGGCACATGCAGAATTTTCGCCCCCCCCAGAACCAAAACCCTAGCTACTCTTCTGACTACAGCCAAACTAAAATAGCTTAAAATTTTGTTCAAAAGCTCAGGAGAAAACTTTAGTTGCCTGGCAAATGGTAAACCCATCTCAACCAACTATTCAACATCACTACTAAAAATCTTTAGCTGAAAAATCAACTTTTAATTATTGCTATGCCTCATAGTTTTCCTGTGATTATTCTCAAACGGTAGGGCATAATTTACTGATCATTGGGGGTCAGATTGCTGGAGGTCTAAACAGAGAAAGTTGAGCACAGTGGTTGGCTATTCCACTGGTCCTAAAAGAAATGAATGGAGAGGAGGTCAAATATGTGTACCTCTGCTCCTTTCAAGACAGGGCACTGCAGAGCAAAGTGCCTGGGTCCAAAGTCTTGTTTTCAGGGTCAGTGGAACTCCAGCAATCAATAAGTTATCCCCTAACCCAGGAATAGGTGATAATTATTACCTTGAGAACAACAATTTAAGATTGTTCCAGAACTCTTCTATCAACGTACAAGGGCATTGTTTGATAGACTCAGATTATGGTACAATAGTGGATAACGGTATAAAGGTCCGACAAAAGCAAATTCTATTTTAAGAAGATTGGCACACCAGTATTTACAATGGGTGACTAGTGTTGAGCGATACTGCTCGGTATCGGAAAATATCG
>VIAB01000564.1:272877-283672 GCA_009801035.1 Oophaga pumilio
CTTATCTATGGGTGGCACCTTCCCCTATAGATTTGGTATTATAACGTGTGAACATAGCCTAACGCGACTTCCCAACATTCACCCTACAGTTGATGTTGGGGGACAGAAGGATCCAATATTTTGTATTAACAATCCTTTTGTTCTCGAAGAGGTAAGCTGCCTTAGAGATGTCTAACAAGGTCTCTCTCATAGATACAGGAACACTCAGCAGATTTGGGGGAGTCAGGCAAGATAGCTGTCAGCTAAATAATATGGGGGGGCTTTAGAGCTCATGCGCACAGGCTTGTGTAATTTTGTCAAAAATACTATGGCATTCTATCATCTATGTCTAGGTCCAATAACTCCATACTGAATGGCTCCATTATCTAAAATATAGGTTCTATTGTCACATCTGCCAGAGGCCACAGGCTCAAAAAAGGCTACCTTAGACAGACTTGGCACAAGCCACTCCATCTGGAAGATTCCAGAGGAACCAGAACCATCACCCTTTAATCTCTGCACAAATATCTGGTCTTACAATGGGGACCACTGAATTGTTTCCATGGAAAGGATTCCAGTCAGAGGAGTGAACCAGTAACAAGAAGGGTCACCATGTGGGGTCAGTGCCAAGAGGCCCCATCAGGGACAAAATTGAAAATAAAGCGGATGTTCAAAATTCAAGCTGTGGTCAGAAAACAGTAAAAATCAGGACGACAACACAAGAGCAAAGACTAGAGAATTGAACCAGGTAAGAAGGACTCATTGACTGGCAGTGGAAGTCAGAGAAATAGGGGTTTACATAGCAGACAATCTCGCCCAGGCCGCTCGGCAATGAGTAGTCAAACCCAAACCTATTAGCCCCATAGCTTCCAGATCTAGCAATACCAAAAGTTACAGGAATAAAACAGGCCTGACACAGTCTTGAGTCACCTGCAACCAAAATGGAACACTAGAAAGTAGAAACAGAAGGGTCAGGAACTGGCACAGATGTTACATTTATACAGGCTTTATGTAAATGACAGCAGCATGAATGAGGCCAGTATAGGAGCTCAGCTAATTACGTGGGTGGTGTCTGTTAATAAACTTGCTGACTTGTGCCAATAACAACCAGCAAAATTGTGAATGCATCTCTGGAGAATACAATAATACAATATACAAGTATATGTAAAACTAGATGAAGGCCCGATGCGACAGCGGTAATGACACGATGGGGGCAGGCTTTGCAGCATTGAGAATCTCTCCCCCCATGTTCTCACCCACCTATCCACTCTCTCTTTCCCTATGTGCTGACTTTTCCCGTCTGTGCTCTCTTCTTTGACCTGTCTACTCCATGTGCTATCCCCCTTGTGTGCTGTCTAGTGGTACCGCGCAAAGGCTGCATACGGCGCATACAGTGTGTGTGGTGCATATGGCGTATACAGTGTGTGTGTACGGTGTATACAGTGTGTATGTGTGTGTGGTGCGTACGGTGTATACAGTGTGTGTGTGTGGTGCATATGGCGTATACAGTGTGTGTGGTGCGTACGGTGTATACAGTGTGTGTGGTGCGTACGGTGTATACAGTGTGTGTGGTGCATACGGCGTATACACTGTGTGTGTGGTGCGTACGGCGTATACAGTGTGTGTGATGCGTACAGTGTATACAGTGTGTATGGTGCATACGGCATATACCGTGTGTGTGTATATGGCGTATACAGTGTGTGTGGTGCATACGGCGTATACAGTGTGTGTGTGGTGCGTACGGCGTATACAGTGTGTGTGTGGTGCGTACGGCGTATACAGTGTGTGTGGTACGTGCGGCGTATACAGTGTGTGTGTGTGGTGCGTACAGCGTATACAGTGTGTGTGTGTGGTGCGTACAGCGTATACAGTGTGTGTGTGTGTGTGGTGCGTACATCGTATACAGTATGTGTGTGTGGTGAATATGGAGTATACAGTGTGTGTGTGGTGTCTACGGCGTATACAGTGTGTGTTTGTGTGTGTGTGTGGTGCGTACGGCGTATACAGTGTGTGTGTGTGTGTGGTGCGACGGTGTTCCGCTGGTGGTACCGTGCAAGAGGCTGGTACCACCAGCAGTTTCCATATTGAGACACCCATCACTTGGGTGTCCCAATATGGCGGTTGGTGAACTTCCACCGCTTGGAATTCTGGGATCCGGACACATCTGGACGGAACAGGATGTGAAGACATAACAAGGTAAGTATATATTAGATGCTCTATATTCTATGTAGACACATTCATTATATAAACTGGTGATCACGGCAAAACACATGACTACTCCTTTATCATTATCAGTAGCCAATCGCTGTTTAGATGTACTACTGACCACTTCCTGTCTTTTTTCAAGTGCACTATTATTTTTTAGAGTAATTTGTATATTTTTTTCTGCCATATTATTCAGCATATTGGTTTCTGACAGTCATAGCAATTCTGTAATAAAAAACAAACGAAAAAAAACAAAAAGTCAAAACGTAGATTGGCCAATCGGAAGACATAACAAGTTGCGCCACCTTACATTGAAGGCTATGGGATCACAATCATGTACGATACACCACAGTGTTGACATTTCTGTAACACTGCATTGGGGTAGGCCACAGGTCCCGATGTGGCCCTATTGACAATCAATCAATGTGACAGCACGTAGCATAAGGCATTGTCATGAAGCTCTAGCCTAATACACCTTCAGCACTGTAGTCAATGCCTTTTGAACTCCAATTTGCACATTTTAATGCAATTTATTACAAGTGATATATTTTGCACAAAATTAAAAAAAAACTGTCATCAGTGTGAATGATTGGATTTTTTTTAGTGGAAAATTGGTTTGCACGAAAGAAACCACAGATATATAAACAGCACCGCAGACTATAATGGTAAAGTGTTCTGTCCATGAATGAGGCCTTATATACCTATATAGACAAAATAATGAACAGTATATGACCGGACCTCACCAAAGACCCTTTATAGCCACATCCAAATGCTGCAACAAATTCAGCCCCATCACCACACTTAACAGTCCTAGTATGTCATAATGTTCCCAAACAGGCATTCTCCACCGAGCCAAATGAAAACTATGTAAATTAGCCATGTGTGCACAACTGGACACCGTAATATTCTGTCCCTAAAATCCAGAAAACAATCAATGCAAAGTGCAGCAAACACCAAAAAGTATTGTATCCGCATCTTATGGGAAAATCAGTATGCGGCACATAGGGGAGTCTGGCACATTGCCAACAGCATGGAATCACAAGAGCTATCATACTGAGCCTTGTAGTTCCACATCACCCGGCGAGTCGGGGTTTGACTAATGTATCGCAAATGATGTGACGTAGACACCGTACAATTCTGAGCTATGTTCACGTCCAATGTTTTTTTTTAATGGACGACCGCGGAGCAGGCTCGTAATCAATTTGGTTTCTCATGAAGTAGACGGCAATAATCACATGGATATAGTCTCTGGCTTCGGTCGCAGCCTCCCGTGATGATTGGCTGACGTCTGTGCTCTCGGTGACTGCAGCAGCTTGGAATTCTCTGCACACGTCCTCACAATCTCACCGTCGTCTGTGCCTGTCCTTTTCCAAACCCATAAAAAAAAGCGACATTAACTTAATGCAAAGAGCCGATGCAACGACGAGCCTCCGACACGTTGCGTATTGCATTACGCATTATTGCCAATTACTACAAACCACAAACCCTTCCGAAATGCCGTTATTAAAATCCCTATCGGCATCATAAACACCACACTACAATAATAAGAGAATCGTTTCTCCTCGATTTGCTTATTATTAAGTTAAATGTTCTCTTAATAACCCCAATGGGATAACTTTCTATGGAGAAATAGTAAAAAAATATACTGCAATGAAGCCCATCCACACAGTCAGCTCGGAGGAAAATGCTTCAATTAGAAAAGATTTTTTTTCTCTCTTTTTTTCCCATCCGCCAACAATTTACTTATTCCTACCCTTTGCATTGAGCAAAGAAGAACCTCTTATCTTCAAAGTGGATCTCTCAATCCTATTCCTTCCACCATTTATTAAATGATTCAACATTGCGGTATTCCTGCAACTAATTAGTATGATCAACACAGTGCAAGACGGGAACAAAGCAGACAACCATCTCGGGTGCAGTCCTGCAATGTAGAACTGCCTGATGTTAATCAATCAGTCCTCAACTCCTGCCCAAAGCTCTGGCATAGAGGCCGGCTGTGAATCCATTCATAGATAACAAAAAAAAAAAAAAAGAAGCCATGCAAAGTATTTGACGTCTAGACCTTCCAGCGCGCCAGGGGTTAAAGAGCGCAAGTCGCCCCGGTCAGGCTTGAATCATTAACTTTTATACAAGGAATCAAATGCAAATTGAAAAGAGCGCTTCCCTCGTCTTTAACACACACAATTATCAGAATTGTTTGGCTTTTTTGGGGGGGCTGTAAAGCCTGTGTCACTGTTAAAAAGAAAAAAGTACTCACCATTAGCACGGCAAAGTTACCAAAGTGAGTGCACTGAATGGTGGTTATATTGGCAGTCGAAGTAATTATGTGGCAACCTTCTCCGCACCAGCCCCCATTTCCGTCAAGAAGGTCAAAATCCCAAAAGGCAGCAAAAGGGTCTACACCACTTGTAAAGTGTCTCAGGGCTATAGTCAATGGATGACTGAGGTTTCTGAAATTGTGCCCATCTGCAAAAGAAGAAAACACATGATAAAGGTTTTATGGAGGCAAAGAAGGTGGTCATGGGCAATTGTGAACATTTTACACCTTGGACAATGCCATATGGATCGTGATTACTGTTCTTCAAGGAATTCCGAAAAGTTTTACGTCCATTAATTGCTCTTTTAATTGTCGTGGCGTCAACTTTGAGATCACCACCGATTATTCTAATCTACGTCTTATGTAAACCATTCATCATCTCATCGCATGTAAAGCGTTGACGTTCAGCAGAACCCTTAGCTCTGTCTGCAGCACGACACCGCGAGAGGCTGAGGACGACTCTCTCTTACTCCTCGTCGAACTGCATGAATGGGCATTAATATGCAAGGAGCAAGGTACTACCATTCATAGGGACTGCGATAACTTTCCTCATTAATACGGTGCAATGATGACATTATGAGTCCTAGACCGACTATCTATGGTGACCAAAGTCAAGTCCAATTCATTTTCTAATCTCCCAACTTGGCCACATTGTTCACGTCTAGGTTACTTGTAGGAACGACTAGTCTCACCATCCTAATTTGCAAAAAAATTAAAACAAAACCCATCGTCCCCCCATTTGCAAATTTACACGTCAGGCACAGGGGGAAAAAAAAAGAACGACTTACCTATTTTAGAAAGCACAGCTGGTGTAGCAACCGCCCGACGTTTTCCCTGATCTGCAAGATAGGTTGTGTTCCCAGTGATCGGAAAGAGTTTTCCATTCCGAAAGACAATGAGCTGGAGCTTGCAAGTGGAGTTATCAACAGATTGCAACGAAGGAGACTGTGCAAAGGCAGACTGTGGCAAATGAATGGAAGCGATGGCTACAGTGTTCTGTACATCAGAGAGGGAGCGAGAGAGAGAAAGAGCAGGAGGGGAAAAAAATAGAAAAAATTGAAAATGCAAGTCACAACAGGGCTGCTTTCATTAGATTTTTTAAACTACGGCACTAAGAATATGCGATCGCTTCCTAATTCTTTTTTCCTGCAGAATGGAAGCAACCATACAAGCGGGAGCTGTAACCATGGAAATAAGACTGGTAGAGTGCATATTAACAGGGAAAGCATTTCCATCGCATGTGTAAGTCTGTATGGTCAAGCTCCCTGCTGCAGAGGTGAGAATGGTTCTTACCATGCCTGCTAGAGGGTCCATCAACACTGCAGATCTGATTTAAAGAGACAACCTCTACCAGGTTTTCTCCTTCACTTAATACAGAATCAGACAACTTATATTAAAGCCTCCGCTTGCAAAGCAAAGCTTTAAAGGGATGCAGGAATAATTATTTTTTTTAAAAAAGGGGGGATAATGCAGTGTGAAGACAAGCCTCGTGATAGGCAACATTGTTCCCCCTGCGTGAAATTACGCATTCATGCATTACGGACGTGTCTTCAAGACGGAGTGATTTAATAACGAGATCTTGCCCTGAGACAGGGACAAAAGTGCAAGCGGCTGAAAGCAAGAAACCCATAGACACAGCTTGATCCTTGAATACTTGTGTATTTGATGGATTTAGCTGGAAGAGAAACAGCTTCCAGGGATGTAGAAGTAGGGGCTGCAAACTTCCTGGGCGCTAAGGAGTTAATCCCTTGCTATTCCCTCACATAAACCACTGAGAATGCTAACATCACCGGGGGTAGACCTTTAAAAACCTTTAAAAACAATTCAAAGCTCAGAGTCACACAGACGCTCATGAATAAGGGAATTAGTAAAAAAAAAACATAGGGAAAAGTGGATGCCAATCTCCCCATTCTGAGCTCTCCACTCACTTTTATTATCCTCTGTGTTCTGCTATTATGTATAATTACCAAGTTTACAGATTCCATTTCAAGGAGATTTCCCTTAGGTGCCAGTGTAGACATTTACATGCATATATGATTATATTACGCTGCTTTTTTATGCCTTTCTTCATTCTCTTGCTCCATTCTATTGTATCTACAGTCAGTTTTATATGTCTGCTAAATGCTATCAGCTACTTGTTACAGTTATGGCTAATTGTAGATCATCAGAGCACTGGCATCTATTACAGCTTCATTGCTGCTTCTACTACATTGTTGCAAGCAGCTTTTAAAAATTTGGAAATCAATAATTTCTTTTTTTCCTTTTTTTCTTCCTTCCTTACCTCACTTCCATCCTTCCCTATATTCTTTCATTCCCTCCTTTCCTTTCTTCCTCTCCCTTTCTCCTTCCCTCATATTCCTCTCTACTTCCTTCTCTTCTTTCCCTCCTTCTCTTCCTTCTTTGCTTCTTTCCTTTCTTCCTCCCTTCTTTCATTTCTGTTTCCATACCTCTCTCCCTTCCTTCCTTCCTTCCTTCCTCCTTTCCTTCCTTTTTCTCTCTCTCTCCCTTCCCGCTCTTCCTTCATTCCCTCCTACCCTTCCTTCTTCTCACTTTCTCCTTCTCTCCCTCCTTCCCTCCTCTCCCTCTCTTCTTCCCTCCTTCCTTCCCTTGCTTCCTCTCTCTTTCTCTCTCTCTTCCTTCCTTCTTTATTCCTTGTTTTTCTCTCTTTCTTTTTTCTTTATTTCTTTCTTTCTCTTTCTTTCATTCTTTCTTTCTTTTTCTCTCCCTTCCTTCTTTTCCTTCTTTACTGCCTTCTTTCCATCTCTTACTTCCGTTCCCTATCGCCTTCTCTCCCTTCCTGTATACTTCCTCCCTTTCTTCCTCTCTCCTTCCCTTTCCTTCCTCTAATTCCCTCCCTTCCCTTTCTCGCTACCTTATTTCCTTCTTTTCCTTTATTACCTCCCTCTCTTCCTCTCCCTTTCTCCTTCCCTCTCTCCTTACCTCTGTAAGGAGGGTCAGGGTTTATCCCTTTAAATGTCTTTGCTGCTATGTATGTGTATCTGCATATATTTTTAATGTGCTTTATAGTGACATATTTCAGTGTCTTTTGCAAGGTATTTCATGTAGATTTAGGTAGATAGTGCATCCTTTGGGAATATTAGAGGAGGGCACTTGTAGTATAGTGCTCATAGTTGGGGTAGGTGTAGTATTGCAAAGGGCCACTAGATGGGCGTATATTAGTGGATCCAGTTAGAAGGTTGCTAGATGTTTAGTGTTGGATAGTGGTAGGAGACTACCGTATTTTTTGGACCAAAAGACGCACTTTTTTCCCCCAAAATTTTGGGGGAAAATGGGGCTGCGTCTTATGGTCGCAATGTACTTACAATCCGGTGGCGGTCCGGTGGCGGCGGTCCCAATGCAGCCTCCGGTGCGGTGCAGCCTCCGGTGCGGTGGTGTCGGGGCTCTGATGTGGCTGCAGCGGGCTCTGTCCTGCGTGGGGGGCTCCGCCGGCATTTCTTCCTAACTGCAAAAGCCCCCCGGCAGCTCTGCTCTGTTGCGACGCGTAGCTTCCCGAAACATGGCCGCCAGGGGCCTCCGGAAAGATGGCCGCCGCAACGATAAATTCAAATCTCATTGCCGAGATCTGACACATTATTTTTTTTTCCCCCTATTTACCTTCTTAAAATTTGGGGTGCGTCTTATGGTCCGGTGCGTCTTATAGTCCAAAAAATACGGTAGGTGGGGGCACTGAGCGTTTTCAGCATAGAAGAGACTTGTAGGACACCAAGGGGTTAGGTAGGAGCGTTGGTCGGGAACTAGCAAGAGGAACTTCCTAGATAGAGTCAGTCGGGGGTGGACCCTGTTGCTGCTCGGTTGTCCCTGGTCCTGAGCTGTGTAGCGGACAGGAGAAAAGATGTGAGAAAAGGTACCAGCAGTTGTGAAGCCGGTGAAGGAATTACCATGGGACCGTCAGCCAGAGTCGGTGGGCTGATGAAGTAGTAGTGCCAGTGGAAGAGCCACTGTGGGAACGCTCAGCAAAAGTATGCTTGCTGAAGCAGTAGTCGAGTGGGCCACCATCGAGTACATGGGTAGGATAACCAGAAGTGGGTGGACGACCTAGTAGATGTGTATTTCCGTGACTGGATTGAAGTTGTTTCCAGGGAAAGAGATTGAAGTGCCGTTTTCACCAGGCTCCTCGTCCCACAGTTACTTTGTGGTCCATTCTGGTATAGCGGAAGAAGTGAAGCAGAGTTATGGAAGATGTATTGCTGGTACCGTGTCAAGCGTGCTAATGGTGTCTTGGATGTGCTGTGTCTGGAGGAAAATAAAGCTGAACTGTTTGATGTTGTTCTGTACTCTAACTTCAATTCTTTATACTTCGAATCAGGTGAGAAATGCACCAGGGATGAAGCAGTTGCCAGCACGCGCAGAACAGATAGCGCTGATGAGTCCACCCCCCGGCTATGTTTTTACACCTCCTTCGTGTCCATCCTTCCTTTCATCTCTACCTCTCTCTCTTTCCTTCCTTCCCTTCCTTTCTTTCCCTTTCATTTTCTCTCACTCCTTTCCTCCTCTTCTTCTCTCCTTCCCTCCTTACTTCCCTTCTATCTCTTCCTTCCTCCCTTCCTCTCCCTCTTTCCTTCCTTCTCTCCCTTCCTTCCTGCCTACTTCCTCCCTTCCTTCCTGCCAACTTCCTTCCTTCCCTCCCTCCCTTTCTTACTTCTGCTAGAGGATGATGCTGACAAGTAAATGTCCACACTTACAGACTTACATCTTGATCCCTTTACTATGAGAGACATAATAATGAAGAACTAATTGCCCCTGACATTTAGTACCCAAGTCAAACAGCTGATTTTCTTTGGGAAAGACTCATCCAGCTGTGTCCCTGCAAGGCGTCGACATGATAGTTGAACAGAATGAGTCCACCAAAACTTGAGCTACTTCTTGGCTCCTAGAGCTGGGATTTGGGCTTGGGATTGTCTCTATGACATCCATATACAAGTCATTTCAAGTGAATTTCAGTGACTTAAGTTTTTGTGTTTGTATATGAGAAATAGCACTACTTCTATCCACTATATGACTTTTATCGTGCCTTCCTCCCAAGTTTCTGCAGGCTCTATCTCTAATTTTCAGTTGTCTCTGAGCTAGTGGGTGAAGACTAGATGCTATGATGTCTCCCATACACAGCACACACAGAAATCACAAGATCCTTATCTCCGGTCTCTAAAAATAAATCTTACAAAGACAAACACCACACAAAAATAAAAAAATTGCAGTCTTTCTTAAAATATAAAAAGGTACATATATTAAAATGTGAAACTCAAAAAAGGGCAGCAATGCAGCAGAAGAGGATGGACAAAAACAGCAAAAAAAATAGATTAAATATAAATAAGATGCCAATTACGCAAAGTGCTATATGCTTAAATCATGGATTTATCATAGTAGAGATATCTATCGTAATAAAGGCAAAGCGCCATGTGCAAAAAAATATGTACTGCTATAAACACTAGCGATTAAATACTGGAAACATGTTACAAACACATTTATTTTCAGCCAAAACCTGAATAAATTGAAACACTAATGGTACAATCGACTGGTAGAGCACAAGATAATTAAATGAACAGATGGTATACAGGTAATTATACAGGTAATACAATTACATGATAGACAGAACCTACCCAAAAAAGTCCTCCACTATGATGCACACTATGGTGGTCTCCCCATCCCAGATATTGAGGGTGGCACCTATTATAGGACTTTTATGGGTAGATTTTCGATTTCATCTTTTTATTGATTGCCTGTAGAATTACTTGTATATTTTTTTTATTTTTGTGTGGTTTTTGTGGTGTTGCGGTATTTGTCCCTTGTATGTGGTATTATTTGGTCACTATGTGGTGGTAATATGTGGTCTGGTCATGGTGTGGTGGTATTTGTCCCTGCATGTGGTATTATTCGGTCACTATGTGGTGGTAATATATGGTATTATTAATCATTTTAGAAAATGTTAATGGCACATTCCTTTAAAGAAAACTAAATAAAAATATACCTAAAAAGAGTATTCGATATTTTAAGAAATGTTTAATAGGATAGAGTAGATTAGAGCTCTGACAAAAGAGTCTACCTTGTCATGGTGGCGGCTGAAAAAAATCTTTTGGCCAAAACAAAAGCTGCTGGCTATCTATGTGATATGGTGTTCGATAGGAACAGTTAATGTGTGATTGGTAAGGACGCAGTGCAGAAATGGAGTTTTTCCAAGAGTAGACGGAGGGACAGTGGAAGGTTCGAGAGGTGGAGGCGGAGCTGGGGAGGAGGTGGAATCTCAAGGAGGATCAAAAACGTTGCCAGTAGAGTTGA
>VIAB01000564.1:309978-320884 GCA_009801035.1 Oophaga pumilio
GCTCCACCCCAAACACTCATGTCCAGTCGGCCAAGACATCGCCCATGGGCCAATTCGGAACTGCCACCTCTCCAGAGTAGCTAATGTCCGACCACCAATGACAAGACGCCACATCACGGACATGCTCAGTAAAGTGATCTTTGGACCTCCAGAGCACAAGGCTGCACTTGCATATCACTGGTTACCATAGACTTGTCTGGAGAGCCAGCAGTAACCAAATGTATAACCATGAGCCTGAGCAAGACTCTGGGACCAATGTCTGTGCTGAGCAGCAATTGCAGTGGCTGGACTTGAATGGGAGACCACACTACCAAATAATACTTGGGCTCAATCACGCACAGTGAAAGAATCCTAACATATTGTTTCTGAAAGATGGACACCTAGTGTATTGTCTGAGTGGGTTTTTAGAGCCACTGGATGGGTCAAAACAGACAGGCGCTTTCGCCTGTCAACAGAAAATGCTTGAAAAACTCACTCTGATAAAAATTATTAAAGCTTGGATTAGCCTCAACTTTTCCATATCACCAAATGACAGCAGCACATAAAGTGTTTTTAATCTTAAATATTTGAAAGAGACCCATCAGTTGTTGCCTTCAATGATCTATGGATGACTGCATTACCCTACTTATAATTTTTTCATGACTTTGCACTGTATACACAGCCTTTATGAGTGTTGAAGTGCCACAACTACACTTTGTTCACAATATTTGAATGAGGTACTCTAGTTGGTGCCTTCAGGGGTGCATGGATGACCCTGCTTGTAATCTTTAGCAGGCTTTGCACTGTGTGCAGAGCCTTTATGAATATAGAAATACCACAACTGCAATTTGTTCACAATACTTTAATGAGGTACTACACTTGGTGCCTTCAAGGGTGTATGGATGACCCAGTTGGTAATTTTTTGAAGGCTTTCTACTTTAAAGCCTTTATGAGTCTAGGAGTGCCACCACATAATAATTTGAACAGAATGTGTATGACGCCCCCTTATATCTCTAATAAAGGGTGTTTCTGAGTCCCTCTTCCATCATATTTTATGGCAATTCTTGCTTCCTTCATAAATTACACTGAAATTTTCAAAGTTTTAATAAAAATTTCAATTTTGGTTTACTTAAATTATTTTTTTAACTACTTTTTAAATGTTGCCTTATATACAAGTCATTATACAGGAAAAATATTTCTGAACAATTTTTTCTTGTGAACTCCAATTTTTCAGGGATTTTTAATGTTTTATTGTCACTCCTTAGAGTGGAGTAACTTTTTCCATCCATTTCAACATTTTTATTGCCCCCAGATCTCCTTGTAGTGTCTGCCGGAAAAATGCTTGGATTTCCCATTGACTCCCATTACACTAATAATTCCAAACGAGCATCTGAGCATTAGGAATTGCTCGGTTAGAGTAACGAGTATCCGGACATTTTAGTGCTAGCTCATCTCTATTGGTGATCAAATAAAGTATAACCCCATTGTCTTACCCTCACCAAGGGTTTGAGTAGTATTTTGCCCTAGGAGAAGGAGAATGAGCTTTTAATGGGATGAGCCCTGGTCAATGTGCTCTTTCCAAAGACAGCCAGACCAGTGAATGAGAGAACCCACTGACCATCGTGTCTCCACACCATGTATTATAAAAAGTTTAATAAGCTAAAACCTAATTTTTGATGTGGCAGAATGTCCCATAGAATATAGGGTCCTCTCGACAGGAGAGGCCCGAACACTGGAACTCACTGATCCTGAGAGCCTGTAATCAGTTATCTCATTCAGTCCTATAGACAATAGGACAAGGACAATGTTGCACAAGCATGACCATCAATCACTACAGTCTAATAGTGGCTGCACCTTCAGTGATTAGCAACTTAACATCTATCTTAAATTTAGAGTTATGCAAAAAGATTTGGTCCAGCATTTAATCCAGTCATCCATGGTTCTGCAGCTGGCATCTTCAGGCCCAGTACCTGGGTGCCTCTTGCACTTATCAGGCCCTGTTACTAGCCCTTATACAATGTCATGAACTCATGGAGCCTAGTAAATACACGAGGCACCCAGGATGCAGGTCTGAGGATGCCAGCGTTAAAAGCAAACATTTCCCTTGTCTGGCTGCAACAGAGTTCTGGATTTTCATGCTGGATTGGGGAAGTAGGAATCTCTTTCCTGGATTCTAGTGGTAACATATTATGGGGAATCAGACAGTTTGAACATTACAGCTAAATATAAGTGATGCACATTATCACCAATGTCACATTGCATTCACAATCACAACCCAACAGACGTAATTATTTTCCATTTTTGTCTCAAATCTTGGAATTGCATATCTAAGCCACTTGAAACCTCAACCTTTCTAAACAGGAATTAATTATTTTGATTTACACAGCCCACTCCACACCACTCCAAATGCAGAAAACAAGCAAATCATGTTACATAAATAATGAAACACATAATAGCTATTTTTCTGTAAACATCCAATTACTTGGCTGTAGAAAGCCTAAAATTACTTTACTGATTGAGAAGTGCAACAGCAAGTGAATCCTGTCCAAAAATGTAAAAATCATTTATATAGCTACAGATTCTAACGAAATACCCTAAAGACAAAACTAAATTCTTAGGGCCTGTGCACACATTGCGGATTTGCCTGCGGTTCCGCAGCGGTTTTTGCCCTGCGGTTCCGCTGCAGTTCCGCAGGCAGGGCACTGTGTAATGTAATTCTATGGAAAAAAAAAAAGCTGTGCACATGATGCGGAATTTTCCGCGCGGATTTGCTGCAGTTTTTAAACTGCAGCATGTCAATTCTTTGTGCGGATTCCGCTGCGGTTTTACACCTATTCCATTATAGGTGTAAAACCGCAGGGCAGATTCGCACAAAAATCGCATCAAAAACCGCGTCAAAACCGCACCTGCGTTTTCTGCCAAGAGGTGCGGATTCTGTGCGGAAAAATCCGCAGGCAAATCTGCAACGTGTGCACAGGCCCTTAAAGTGGTTTACCATCCTGAAAAGAATGGTCTGCAGTCACTCGGTGTGACTGTTACAGATGGTGCAAATTGGTTAGCAGGACCCGGACCAGAGACCATATCAGTAATTTGTCGCTGCTGGACAAGAAGTCCTGGGAAACACCTTTTTCTGGACAGGTCCTCTTTAGATTAGCCGGTATGGCGCAACATCATTGTTGCAGCACAGAGAACAGCGCGAGCAGGGAAGAATGTTGAGAGTTCTATTTAACTGATAACAGCAAGAGCAGGCGGCGACTGATGGGACTATTACTCCCATTATTCTACACCTGCTACCGCTAATAACAGCGAAAGCAAGCTGCAGCTAGGGAGTATTCATTAGCTACCAGCGGTATAAATAAATAAATTTAAAAAACGGTGAGGGTCCCCCTGTATTTTTGAAAAACAGCCAGGCAATACTGACAGCTGCAGGCTGCAACTCTGAGCTGTCAGCTTCAGCAAGGCTGGTTATCAAGAACAGATGGGTTCCCACATTGTTTTTTTAAATTATTTTAATAAATTGACAACCAGCCAAGCTTAAGCAGAGAGCTGGGGGCTGGTATTCTCAGAATGGTAAGGGGCCATGGATAGTGACTCCCCCTGGCCTAAAAATAGCGGCCCACAGCCACCCAGAAAAGGCACATCTATTAGATACACCAATTCTGGCACTTTGTCCAGCTCTTCCCACTTGCCCTGTGGAAGTGGCAAGTATGGTTTATATTTGTGGGGTTTGATGTCACTTTGTATTGCCTGTTGACATCAAGTTCACAGATTAGTAATGGAGAGGAGTCTATAAGTCACATCTTGGCAGCGTCCAGGTTAAAACCTGTTTATTCCCAGACATGGATTACGGCATGGGACAGAACGACAGACAGGTGAGGGATATGGTTGTTTTTTATTTTTGTTTTCTTACAGGAGACGAGGGCTTCAATGGAATGGGCGTTAGGTGAGTATAACTGTGTTTGACAACTTATGGGAAACAGAGAAGGGAGAGTCAGCTCACCACCAGTTGCAGCAAAATCCTGCGGAGCACACACACAGAGAAGCCTGGGATCCAGCTGGCGAAACGCAAAAGGAAAGGAGTCCAGCGAATGCACAGGTAAGTGAAAAAGTACAGAATTTATTGAAGTGTCAAATATTAAAAAAACATATTGACAGGTGGCTCTGGCAAAGATGTGAACAACCAACGTTTTTCAACTCTTACAAGCCTTAATCATGGTTACATGTGAAAACTGTCACCACACCTACTGGAAACACTGACATCTGAAATAGCCCTAAGCATATGTGCACACAGCGCCTTGGTGAATGGAGCAGTGGTCGATGATGCATAGCAATGCTCAATTAATTGTCAATAAGAGTGCTGAAGACCATGTGAGCAGAGTGCTCAGCTACCTCCTGCGATCCCATTAAGAATAAATGGAGCTGTAATGCACATGATTGACCACCTCTCCAATCACATGGAGCTCTCCAGAACTCAGGTTCTCCAGTAGTTGCACCTGCAGAAATCATAAAATTATTCCCTATCCACTGGATACGTTTCAAACTTGAGAATACCCCAATAAAAATGAAAAAAAAAAAATATTTCAAGTGTGATGACATGGTGAAAAAAAATTCTGCTGTTTTTGAGTTTTAATTTATGGCATTCAGTATGATGTAAACATAATCTGGTAACAAGAGGTGGTGAGATCTCCTTCAATGGAAGTCTTCAAACAGAGGCTGGACAGACATGTCTCTCGGATGATTTAGTGAATCCTGCTTTGAGCAGGGGGTTGGACCAGATGACCCAGGAGGTCCCTTCCAACTCTACCATTCTATGATTCTATGATTGTTTAACCGCATCTGCCACCTTTCGACCCAAGTTTCCAAATTATCCAGATCCCTCTGTAGCAGAATGCTATCTTCTCTTGTATTAGCTGCTTTACATAGTTTTGTATCATCTGCAAATATCGATATTTTACTGTGTAAGCCTTGTACTAGATCGTTAATAAATATGTTGAAGAGACTAGGTCCCAACACCGACCCCTGCGGTACCCCACTGGTCACAGCGACCCAGTTAGAGAATATACCATTTATAACCACCCTCTGCTTTCTATCACTAAGCCAGTTACTTACCCATTTACACACATTTTCCCCCAGACCCAGCATTCTCATTTTGTGTACCAACCTCTTGTGTGGCACGGTATCAAACGCTTTGGAAAGATAAAGATATACCACGTCCAATGACTCACCTTGGTCCAGTCTATAGCTTACCTCTTCATAAAAACTGATTAGATTGGTTTGACAGGAGCGATTCCTCATAAACCCATGCTGATATGGAGTTAAACAGTTATTCTCATTGCGATAATCCAGAGTAACATCCCTCAGAAACCCTTCAAATATTTTACCAACAATTGAGGTTAGACTTACCGGCCTATAATTTCCAGGTTCACTTTTAGAGCCCTTTTTGAATATTGTTTCTACATTTGCTATGCGCCAGTCCTGTGGAACAGAACCCGTCACTATAGAGTTCCTAAATATAAATATTTCTAAATATCACCACAGTAGAAATAGTATAATAGGGACCGACAGGTCCTCTACTACACCCAATCCAGCAGATGAACACCCAACCAGGAGTGTTCACATTTAAACAAATGAGGGCCTTACACCACAAAAGTGGCATCAATTTCACCACAGCAGAAATAGTATAATAGGGACCAATAGATGTCAACTACACCCAATCCAGCAGATGGACACCCAATCAGGAGTGTTCACATTTCCAAAAATTAGTGGCAGACACCACAAAAGTGGCATCAATTTTACCACAGTATAGATAGTATAGGGACTGACAGGTCTTCCACTACACCCAATTCAGCAGATGGACACCCAACCAGGAGTGTTCACATTTAAACAAATGAGGGCCTGACATCACCGAAGTGGAATAACTGTCACAAGAATAGAAATAGTATAATTGGGACCAAGACATCTTCCACTACAGCTAAGCAAGCAGAAGTAGACCAATAATGACTGTTCACATTTCCACAAATTTGTGTTAAAATCAGCAGCAGACACCACAGCAGGCACAGAAGCCACACTAAAGATATCACAGAGTGCAGTTACATAACATTAATGCATCACACTAAAAACTGCAATATCCCATAGTCTGTACAGTCTGCGATTGGGATGCAAATTCCTTGGAGATCCATGACTTGATCATCTTTATGAAAGTTAGGTGGTCTACACTTTCAGGGGACAGCTGCGCTTATCCTTCAGGACACCACTAGCAGCGCTGAAGACACGTTCTCTAAGAATGCTGGCTACCGGGCACGATGAAACCTCCAAGGCAAGTGAGGTGAGCTCAGGCCACTCATCCATTTTGGAAGATCAAAATGTGAAAGGGTCCAAACCCTCCCTGATGGTATTGATATTCGGTTCTAGATACTCCTGCACCATCCTTTCCATTCATTCACCACGTGTAAGACTTGGACTCTGTTGTGCTGGTGCACGAGTTGGTCTAAAAAAAGCATGAAAGGACTCACAGAAATTGCTTCTTCCACTTCCACTTCTGCTGCTTCTGCTGCTAATGTTTTTGCGTTGACGAATTGACATGCCATAGGTTGGAAGTCAAGAGTTGCGATGCGAGCTATGTGCTTCACTGCTGTCTTGGGGAAAAGCTCTCTTAAGGTTGTGTAAAAGCATGCTTTGATATTCCAGCATTCGCGGGTCCCTTTCCAGAGCGGGAATCATCTTTCAAAATTTGGCTTTATAACGTGGATCTAACAGAGTGGCAACCCAGTAGTCAGCAGTCCTAATCATAACTATACGGTGATCATGTTACAGATAGTGCAGCAAGAAGGCACTCATATGCCGGACTCTACCATGAGGTCCAAGCCCATGCTGTGTTGGTGGCTGGATAACAATGAGGCTCATTTCCTCCGTCCCCTCACGCCAACCACAAACAACAGAAAGGGGAGGATTATCCTCTTCATCTGACAGGTGCTTGCCCATCACCTCTTCCTCCTCCATTTGTTCCTCGGATCTTGCACCTTTGATAACAGTTTGTCAGTTATCACCACCCCCCTCGATCGCAGTAATCCACCTTCCCTTCACACCCACCTGTGTGATGGCAGAATTGAACTTAGAGACAATGTAATCCCTTCCGTATCCTCCTCTGCTTCCTCCTCTTCTTCTGGGACCACCATCTCCTTCCGCTGGCTATTCAAAGTCTGTCCAGCATATACAGTGGGTTCGGAAAGTATTCAGACCCCTCTACATTTTCACTCTTTGTTTCATTGCAGCCATTTAGTAAATTTAAAAAAGTTCATTTTTTTTCTCATTAATGTACACTCTGCACCCCATCTTGACAAAAAAAAAACAGAAATGTAGAAATTTTTGCAAATTTATTACAAAAGAAAAACTGAAATATCACATTGTCATAAGTATTCAGACCCTTTGCTCAGACACTCATATTTAAGTCACATGCTGTCCATTTCCTTGTGATCCTCCTTGAGATGGTTCTACTTAATTGGAGTTCAGCTGTGTTTAATTAAACTAATATGACTTGATTTGCAAAGGCACACACCTGTCTATATAAGACCTCACAGCTCACAGTGCATGTCAGATCAAATGAGAATCATGAGGTCAAAGGAACTGGCCAAGGAGCTCAGAGACATAATTGTGGCAAGGCACACATCTGGCCAAGGTTACAAAAGAATTTCTGCAGTACTCAAGGTTCCTAAGAGCACACTAGTCTAAATAATCCTTAAATGGTAGAAGTTTGGAACCACCAGAAGTCTTCCTAGACCTGGCCGACCAGCCAAACTGAGCAATTGTGGGAGAAGAGCCTTGGTGAGAGAGGTAAAGAAGAACCCCAAAATCACTGTGGCTGAGCTCCACAGATGCAGTATGGAGATGAGAGAAAGTTCCACAAAGCCAACTATCACTGCAGCCCTCCACCAGTCGGGCCTTTTTGGCAGAGTGGGCCGACGGAAACCTCTCCGCTCTGTGCTAAAAAACACATGGACTCCCAGACTATGAGAAATATGATTGTCTGGTCTGATGAGACGAAGTTTGAACTTTTTGGTGATAATTCTAAGTGGTATTTGTGGAGAAAACCAGGCACTGCTCATTACCTGTCCAATACAATCCCAACAGTGAAACATGGTGGCAGCATCATGCTATGGGGATGTTTTTCAGCTTCAGGGACAGGAATACTGGTTGCAATTGAAGGAAACATTAATGCGACAAAGTACAGAGATATCCTGGATGAAAACGTCTTACACAGGGCTCTGGACCTTTGGCAGAAGGTTCGCCTTCCAACAAGACAATGACCCTAAGCACACAGCTAAAATTACAAAGGAGTGGCTTGAGAACAACTCTGTGACCATTCTTGACTGGCCCAGCCAGAGCCCTGACCTAAACCCAATTGAGCATCTCTGGAGGGATCTGAAAATGGCTGTCCACCAACATTCACCATGATGGAACTGGAGAGGATCTGCAAGGAAGAATGGCAGAATACTGAGCAAATGGTCTGAATACTTAAGACCATGTGATATTTCAGTTTTTCTTTTTAATAAATTAGCAAAAATGTCTACATTTCTGTTTTTTTTCAGTCAAGATGGGGTGCAGAGTGTACATTAATGAGAAAAAAATGATCTTTTTAGAATTTACCAAATGGCTGCATTGAAACAAAAAGTGAAAAATTTAAAGGGGTCTGATTACTTTTCGTACCCACTGTAAATGACCGGAATAGTGATGCTGATGACTGCGACATCAGCGCTAACCATCTTAGTAGCCATTTCGAAATTGTGCAGAAGTGTGCAGAGGTCCTTAATCTGTGTCCACTCTGTAATCGTGATATTTGCCACATCCGTACTGCATTGGCCCAGGCTATACGACATGAAATACTGCATCAGGGCTCGTTGCTGCTGCCACAGTCACTGCAACATGTGCAGAGTGGAATTCCACCTTGTCGGTATATCGCATATCAACCTGTTAAATGGCATGGACAAAGACCTCTGTATCGATTACCAGAGCCGTGCGAACAGCGGAAATGAGCACACAGTTTATGGGCTTTCTGGACCAGCTCACCCAGGCCAGGATAGTGGTGGAGAAAATGCTGTACCACTAGGTTGAGGACATGAGCCTTGTAAGGCACGTGTGTGAGCTTGCCTCACCGTAGGGCTTCCACCAGGTTCACACTGTTATCGGACACGGCCTACCCTGGATGCAGAGACAGCCATTGATGAAACTCAGCCTGGAGAGCTGTCCACAACTGTTCAGCTGTATGACTGCAATCTCCAATTTTAATACTGAATGATTGAAGTGAGCCCTGGTTGTGTAGTATGGATGAGGTGGGGATTCGCTCTGCACTGTTGGAATGCATGTCTCGTTAAGGCAGAGGTTAAGGGCGCAGGTGGAGGCCCTTGAGGAGACAGAGGTGGAAGAAGTGTTAAATGTAGAGGTTTGTCCTGCAAGCCTTGGGGATTCCAAGACTTGTGGAGCAGTGCCTGTCCCCACAGTCACCAGAGTCACCCAATGCCCAGTCAGCGAGATGTAACGCCCTTGGCCATGCTTACTCGTCCAAGGGTCTGCGGTGAAATGCACCCTGGCAGACAGAATTTTTGTCAAGGAAAAGTAATGGTGACTGGGCAATTGGTACTGGACGACTGTGACGGCCATAAGGTTTCTGAAACCATCTCTATCTACCAGACGGAAAGGCAGCATTTCTGTGGCCAACAGATTGGAGATTTTGGAGTTCAACCTCTTAGCTTTGTCATGCATAGGAGGAAACAATCTTTTACGTGACCCCAACTGTGGAACCGTGGGCTGGCTGCAGTGCTGAGAGAGGGCTGAGTACCGTGAACCGGACAAACTGATGGACCGTGAGAGAGGTGCAGGTGGAGATGTTACGGTGGATTGAGAAACTTGTGATGTGCTCATTCTCTGACATCGGTCAAAAACAGCAGGCATGTCCGCTTAGGTTACAGCTGATGGTGGGCTCTCAGTTAGCGTGACTGGAGCGGGTAAAGAACCTGAGGTTCTGCGGTCGAAGACCTGCTTCTCAATAGTTGGCACGGTAACAGATTAGGAGGAAGAAGCAGCAGATGTGATTGATGGGGCTGCTGATGGTTTTTGAGGTCCACTGGTCTGCATTTTTGCACAGTGGGATTCCCACAGTAAAGCATGTTGACTGCGCATGTGAATGTTCATACATGTAGTAGTCAAATTATTGCACTTTTTACCTCGACTCAGTTTTTTTTTTGCAAATTGCAGATTACGTGAGTTGGTCATCCTTTGCCACGTCAAAAAAAGCTCAGGCTTGGCAACCCTTGCCACCCCTGTGAGCTGCAGATCTGGTCACAGACACAGTTGTGGCTGAGGATGCATTGCTCGTCATTGGTGCATCACTACATTTCTGCAACTTGCGGCTCAACGTAACCTCCTCGTCTTCCTCCTCAGATGAACTACTCAGCTACCTGCCTCTATGTTCATGCCAACTGGGATCTAACACCTCATCATCATCCTCTGTGCTATCACATTCCTCGCCCTTGGAGTCACCTTCCTCTTCTTGCCCTGACAGCACCGTAGAGTCCACGTGAGCCTCAGCTATCTGAGTCTCATTAGGATCACCTCCCTCCCCCAGGGGTTAATGTCTGTTGATGAGGGTCAGGATTCTGTTCGGACCCTACTTCGCCCTGCCCCGAATCCAAGCTAAAAAAATTTTGGACATCCGTGCAGATTTCCTCCTCTTGACTCTGTGAAGCCTTTGAGTACACTTCTGATGACCATGGCATACAATGTGTGAACAGCTCTTCAGACTCACCCATCTGTGGTCCCGTACAGTCAGTTGTACGATTGGAGAGTTCGAATGCAGGGGGAAGCAAGGGGAATTTGGGTGCCACCTCTGCAGACTGTACTGGGTGTGATGTTGAGGTGGAGGAAGAGGAGGAGA
>VIAB01000565.1:11958-25980 GCA_009801035.1 Oophaga pumilio
TTTTATCAAGACCAAAGTGAGTGCAGGCGTCTAACAGGAAATTTTAGAGCACTTCATACTTCCCTCTACCAACAAGCTTTTTGGAGATGGAAATTTCATTTTCCAGTTGAACTTGGCACCTGTCCACAATGCCAAAAGTACAAATACCTGGTTTAAAAACAACAGTATCACTGTGCTTGATTGGCCAGCAAACTCACCTGACCTTTACCCCATAGAGAATCTATGGGGTATTGTCAAGAGGAAGATGAGAGAGATGAGAAAAAACAATGCAACGAGCTGAAGGTTGCTCTGAAAGCAACCTGGGCTTGCATAACACCTCATCAGTGCCACACGATGATTTGCCTCCATGCCACGTCGCATTGATGCAGTAATTGATGCAAAAGGAGCTCCGACCAAGTACTGAGTGCATTTACTGAACATACATTTCAGTAGGCCAACGTTTTGGATTTTAAAATCATTTTTCAAGCTGATGTTCTAAAGTATTTTAATTTACTGAGATAATGACTTTTGAGTTTTCATTGACTAAGCCATAATCATCAACATAAACAGAAGTAAACACTTGAAATAGATCACTCTGTTTGTAATGACTATATAATATGAGATTCACTTTTTGCATTAAAGAACGGAAATAAACTTTTTGATGATATTCTAATTTTGTGAGAAGCACCTGCATTTGATATGCGGTTCCAACAATTTTATTCTCATCCCCATCTTCTTCCTTCTGCAGGTTGTTTTCTATCTTGCTCTGTTCTTTATTACAGCACGAATTCCTCTACTGAAAACGATTGCACAGTACTATACTTTTATTCCGAATTCTCTACTTAAGCACAGATGTTTCCTCTTATTCCACACTCTCAAAGCAAGGCAAACAGCTCCTGGGATATGGTTCCCTTTTTCTTGTCCTACCTAGGAATTTAACTCTTTGATTACATCTGGCTCAACAGGGATCAGCAGGAGGAGTTTTTACCTTTTGCTCACAACCAATGCAGAATTTCTATGGGAAATTGGGTGGGAGTTTTTCAGCTACGCTATTCTTTTACGTATGTTCAGACCATCCACAAACTAAAACATGCTAGAGTAGTGAAAAACAATACAGATTCAAACAATAGCGATCAACTTCCTGGGAGAACAGCGTTACTTACTCACACATCAATTCTCCTTTTATACAGGATAACTGACCCAGTCTTGGTAAGCTTCATCAGGAAGGAACAGATAACTTGTAAGAAAAAGTTTCTTACCTTGCTGTTTGTAAGTGGTCACTTTATCTGTCCATTCTCGGAGACATCAATTAAAAGTTGGTCTGGATGGAAGTAGTTGCTGTCCGATCCCTGTTCTCGGGCACCCAATTTACTGTGGGCGTAACGGGCCCACCAGAGTTGATGTGCCAGGGTGGATTAGAGGTGTTGTGATAAATGAGCTTGAGAATCAATAAAGTACACGCACACGTAGTGTACAGGATAACATTCCACTTTAATTATATGCAAATGGGGTTTATACACACCCCTGGTACAAAGGGCTTTATGCCAACAAGCAACTGTTTTGTGGGTATCAGGAAATATGAAATATTTCTTACTGTTCTAGTTGCACATACAGATCCCCGTTGCTCCTACCTCAAGTTGGTTTGTGTATTCTAACACTGAGCCTCTCAATCTGCAGCCCCCTCCCTCTTTCTCTGTTATGTCCACTCACACCTCCCTCCTGCTATACTAGCTGGTGTCATGCAAGATCATGGTGTGCCCGGCAACACAGGATCTGTTTACGAACATAACTGGTTAAGGGCAGTTCTTCGATCACATGGATTTAAACTTTCCTTTGTCTATTCAAACGCGGATATAATAACACAGAATAATCATAGAAGCAGGAAATTTATATTTTTGGAATCTACATCATTAAAGCTATTCACCACAGCGTTTTTGGACCTCCACGCTTACCAGAATCCGAGAAACAGGTATCTGCCTCCTGGTAATACATAGATATACCATGTTTGATATCAAAAGAAAGGTAATGTCGGAATAAGAAAAATGATACTCTTGTTGTCTCTTTCCGAGGTTTCCACCCAGAGCTATGACAAATAGAAGTTTTTTAGTAACTTTCTACAGGAGGCATAACCAGCCCACTCTGTGAGGTCAACCATGGGGAAGACCCTTGGTTTTGTGCAAAGGTATAAAGCTCAGAGGTCCACACAAAGGGGGGTCTTTTTGCCCAGGGGATCAGCTAGGGAAGCTGTACATTTTGACCTGTTGCCCTGGGGACGGTCCCCCTCCTCTCCTCATTCACTTGGCAAGTCATTGACTGATGTGCAAGTTTCATATTTTAATCCATTTTATTTTGTAATTGCCTGTATATACTGTATCTTGTCTCTTTTGTGACATCTTTTATATTTTTGTAAATATTGCTTATATTTTCTGGAGTAAATCTTTAAAATTTACTAGTTCCGTTTTCCTTGCTCTATAAACGTACAGTCACAACCTCCGTGCTAAAAATTATGCTACCTTTTGGGTTGGCTCCTGACCAGATATTGATTTTAATTGTCCAACGAGGAGCTGGTGGCAGCAAAGTGTTCGGTGGTATTTGGGAGACTATGGCAGTGATGGAATGGAGGTTTTATGTGTGTATTACCCACCTGAGACAGGGGATATACATACTGCCCTCACTGTGTGTCCAAAAGCCAGTACACGGCAAGGTAGCCTTTTTCTGGCAACTACTCATCCTAGGTGTAGTTCCCTGACTGACCTGAAGGTAAGGGGGGGGGGCGCCAGAGAGCTGCAAGTTCCCAACCGGAACTGGAAAGTGGGATATAATAAATCCCTTACAACTGGGGGCAACCTCACACCTCCAGTTCCTGACAGTGGGATTCAGAGTTAGTTGTGTCTAAATGTCTGGTTCAATGCAGAATCTCAAGGACTTGGAATGTGTAGAGG
This sequence comes from Oophaga pumilio, assembly GCA_009801035.1. Lineage (NCBI taxonomy): Eukaryota > Metazoa > Chordata > Amphibia > Anura > Dendrobatidae > Oophaga > Oophaga pumilio. The sequence goes on from VIAB01000565.1 coordinate 14,880, forward strand.
GAGTTTTCTATGTAATAGTCAAGTTTTAGAGCATAAAATGGGGACTGTGAAGACATAATGGATCCCGATTTCCCACAGTCCCATAGTGAATAAATAGAACGCTAGTCGCACATGCAGATTGCTGCTCCATTCTAACAAGGATAGACGTACCCCCAATTTGGCAATTAGTGGGAGTCTCCACAATCGACTTTCATTACTTCTTTATACAGCAGTTCTGTATTATACAGTGTCAGAATATGAAGGTCTCCATTTACTAGTTTTATTGCTTATGTAGAATTATAGAAAAACAAAAATCCAAATATTCATCCAACGACTAAAACCTTTTCATGTAGAATAAAAGACTTTATTCACAATAGAATTTTACAAATATAATTCTTATAAATTGTGCATTTTATCTATTACATAACCCTAAACTTTTAGATTCATAAAAAGGTGAAATGTAAAAAATAAATTTCAATACATAAAGAAACATATGGTGCCACTACCAAAAATGATTTGTCAATAAGAAAAAAAACCTTATAAAAAATGACCCTTGCAATTTTTGTTTCAAATCGACTCACAAATTTATACTGGAACATATCAGATTCATTTCAAGAACAGGAATATTAAGGGGGAAAAAGTTTTATGAAACAGACCAGATCTTAATGCCATTTTGTTACCAACATAAAAGTGTGAAACAAACATCTAACATACTAGAACTGAAGTGTGACAATTTTCTGGATAAATCGCATTTTACTATTATTTTATTAGTAAATCTTGGCTTCGCACGTTGGAGTAATCGGACCTGCAGGTCTGTGGGAAATTTCAGATTTTCTACAACTTACCAATTGCATTTCCATGATCTATTGGGGCATCATAAGACCCTTCTTTAGAAAGTGCATTGAGAGGATAAGACAGAAGCATCAATAGGCCTGACAGTCCCAGCAGTGAGAACGTACAATCATGTCCTACAAAGGAATTGCCGCTATGTATGCTGTGGCATCGGTTTAAAAGATCTGGCCAGAATGACGTCCTCACCATGATTCATTGTACAGTGAAAAAATACTCCATTATTAATTAGAAATAATAGCTGCTACAATTATGGGATATTAAAGACTGCTAAAATAACAGGTATTTGTGCTTGTCATTTCGTATTCTGTTCGCTGAAGCAAGAAACCCATATTATAGTTGACTTATACTACACAATACGTGGCTGAATGATGGATTTGCACTGTGAAAGGTTTCCCTAATGGGATGGGATCACTTTTTGGTACTAAGTGTGTAAGACAGAGCCATAAAACCATGGCGTACCTCAAACCTGTGGATAAAGGGACACTGACATCACCCATGCTTGCGCTACTTATCAGATCTACCGTGAGATGGGACATGAGTAGCTAGTCCATGAGGGTATGCCAGACATGGCGGGACTGATGTGATCGAAAGCATTCCGCCATAGTAAGAATTAGACTGATTGGTAAATGAGAGCAGGTTTGTAGGAAAAATTCTGTTTCCCAGCAAAATCTCATGCCTGTTTTACAATGATTTGCCGCAGGGTCTGCACACCGCTGTGGTTTTCCTGGCATTGCACCCGTAATCACTGCTGTCCCCTCTGGCTTTAACCTTTAGGATATAATCACACATTGAATTTTTTGCCTGCACTGAAACCAAATGGTGGCAAAAAAATCGCTGCGTACAATACGCGCCTTTGTTGTTTTTTCTTGTAGCATTTTTACTTGCAATTTTCACACGTTTATTAGAAAAGTGCTGCAAGAATACTGAAATAATTAATGCTGCGTACTGCGAAAAAAAAATCAGCAGGGCTCAAAATATGCATGGTGAAAAATCCCCAAAAAGAGTGTATGCATGATATTTTAGAAATCTCATTGATTATGTTGATACTGAAATACGCTAAGTATTGTACGCACCAGGTAAGAAAAATGCAACGTGTGTGCCTTTATGGAACCTGGAACCTTCGTATATGAGGCTTGTAGGGTCTGGGAATAAAAAGAGGCAAAATTGCTTCCGAGGATATTTTTGTTACATATCATAAGGTCACACTAAACTTGTCATCTGGACTAGGTCTTAAATCGGAGTGTGGCAGGGGTGCATAGTGGAGTACAATCACGTACCACTTCCACCAGTCAAAGTAAAATGTATGACATAACAAATGTTTACACGGATGCGTCCACCATTATCTATACCCAAATATTGTTATTGGCACTAATTTCTCACAATACAAAGTAAAGGTATCCAGTGAAAAACCTAACAGTAAAAAATTACCATACAAAAACAACACTGAAAACCCCTCCACTGTTGATGAATGTATGGCACGATTTCACATGCGCCTATATAACAGAGGCGTTTTATTTTGGTGCGAAATTTTCAAGTGGGCCAATTAAATGTTTTATCATTACATCAAAGCACTGAGTATTCAGAAATCATGCGATTGTTTTTAAAGCTGGTCATCTCATGCCGCTCATTGCTGGATATGGTGAGCCTAGAGGAAAGGTAAGGAGCCATACATTAACAGCTGGGGTTCCACTTCTGGGACTACCACCTATTAGGTATTGGCGGTCACCTGTTTACACACCATAGGAGGAGGTGAGGTGGCCAAACATGGGTGCAGCGGTCTTCAGTAAAGCAGTGTTTCATAACGCTCATACAGTACTATAGAAAATGACACACGCATGGAGGCTCCATATGGATATGCCATGACACAGATTTGAATAACCCTTTAAAGGAGTACCCTGGGTAGAACTTATGCATTAAGATTGGTGCAGGGCTCGAGGGGAGGTGAATGGGGCTGCACAGAATGGCTACCCAGGCTGCATGGTTGTGAACTTACGCTCTGAAGGGATTAACTCACATAATGATATAGTTATATGACGCAATTAGAGTCCTGCTGTAGACTGGCACAAATCACACTTCTGTCGATAATGCCAAAATTAAGGGTTTGTTACACCTAAGGCCTCATTCAGACGTCAGTCTATATCTGCACAAAAGAAAAAAAATAATTTTTCAATCACTTTTTGTATGTGGGGTAGGTGCCCACGGTTCTTGTACAGCTCAGAGAAAAGTCACTGAGACATAGGTAGCTACAATATAAAGATCTATTGCTTTAATTGGTGAAAAACTCAATTATGCCATTCCAGTGTTGGGCATATTTCCATGTGTGACCTTCTCCCCAAAAAATTACACTAAGTAAAAACAGAACAGATGAGAAAATATTTGGTCTTTAGACATAAAGGGGATGGGATTTGCACATTGTTTCATACATTCGCTTTTAAACCACTTAAAAATGATTTATAGGGTGAAAATGGCTATAATCATGAAAACCCCAACACTATATCAAGCAAAAAAAAAAAAAAAAAAAAAAAAAAAAAAAAATGAATGCAGAAATGTATCATACAGGAGAGAGGATTTTGTTCTCGCCTGTCATCAGGCTGCTGCCCGTATACAATCAGAAGCTATTAATCTTTTTACAGGAACACAGCTTTCAATGCTATAGAATTGTAATATATACTGATGGTCCGTACGGCATCTGATCTTTTCCTCACACTGTCCGATTTTGGAGTGAAATCGCAGCATGCTGTGATTTTTTTCTCTTGCCGACTATAGCTGAGAAAACAATACCCAGATTGCACTTGGACCAATGTTATTCAATGAGCCAGTGCAGATCTGATAAAAAATCCCAGATATACACCAGTATGAGCGAACCCTAAATATGAGGCTCTGAAGAAGCTAGAGATGGTCTCTTACACAGCTCTTTTTGGAGAAGTCTTTCTGAAATTTTTACAGACAGGGACACTGGTGGAAGAATCAGGCTGTGCCACAGAGGGTGAGAAGGTTTTTTTCATTTTTTAAACAGCCATTATATTGCAATACTAACTTCAAGGATAAGAGGGCTATATAAAAAAAGTGAATTCACACAAGGTGTTTAACAAAAAAAAAGAAAAAAAATTTCCTGTAAAAAAAATATGCAAAAATGCAAAAGCATTTTAGAGCTTTATACTCTATTGTATTTGTGGTGGTGGTTTTGAGCTCACATTACAAACCATGTGATTTTAAAGGGTTTATCCAGGTTTTTTTTTGTGGGCCTAAAAACTAACAGATGAGTAGTTGCTAACTTCATGTTCTACCTGAAGCAGAACGGTCATTGACTGCTCCTGCCAGCGATTCAGTTATTCGCAGAGCTGCTCTTTCTCTTCCGGACTGCTCTGTCAAAGGGGTGCAACTGCCAATGTCATGCTCATTGACAGCCGGGTCGCCGCAGTTAGCATCAGCATCATGTTGGCAATCATGCCCTGTTAACAGAGCAATCAGGAAGAGAAGACGCTGCTCTGTCGACGTGAGGTCAGTGGAAGCAGCTGTTTTGCTGGCAGGAGTGGTCTATGACCGATCTGGTCCATTGGAGATTGGCGCCGGGCACAACAGGCAGGTAGGTAGCAATTAACAGTTCGTTCTTAGCTCCACGGTAAAAAAAATGAAATAGTCTAAGATAACCCTTTAACCAGAATCTTTAAATCACACAAATCTATAAAATCACATCATTTGGAATGTGAAGGCCAACATAAACTTAATACAAAATGTAAAAAAAAAAGTTTGATTTTTTTTTCTTCCAAAAACATGCATGTGTTGTTAAGGAAGTCTTAAGGGTATGTGCACACGACTATCATGTTGGCAAACCCACAAGGAAGACACATCAGCGTTTTTGGTCTTTCCCCGAGTGTTTGTATGCTTCTGACCATAGATTTTTCTTTTTTAGCATTTTTACAGTGTTTTGGAGCATTTTTTATACTAGTAGTTTCAAGTCATTTTTTCCATTCAAAAGTGAAAGAAACTGCTCAGGGTTCTGAAGCCAACACAGTGGAATAATGCTCAAGACGACACTAGGGAATCTTTTGAGCTTTCCATTGACTTGTATTGTCAGTATAGACCATCCTCTCAGTGGACAACTCATTGAGAATTGTCAGCTCCATTATTTTAGCCATTTGGCATCTTTTGAAACCAGAAGTGGTTATAAGATGCTCCAAAGTCTAAACATACGAATGGGAGGTCGTTTTTACATAGAAATGCGGATGTCTATTCCTGAGTGTGTTCTGAGCACTAGGACCCACCAGAAAAATGTTGTATGCACATACCCACAAGGGTTGAAATGGGGTTTACAGTATCTGGGTACACATGGCATGCAGGGCACCTCACAGATACCTACAGCTTCCAATGTAAAAGTGCTGGTGTAATCAGACAGGCATTTAAAAGTTAATGTTCAACCCAGATCATCAATTTTTTTTTTTTTTTCAAATAGGGTCAAACTTTTATATTCATTTCTTAAAGCGGTACTCCAGCCACATAAAGTATTTTAAATACTGCTAACAATGGTACAAAGTAACAAAAGGAGCAATACTTATCTTATTAATCCCTTCTGTTCTGGTGGGAACACATCATGGTACCATAGTGAATACAGGATTCCTGGCTTTATTGATGACCTGGCATGTTACAATGTGGCCCCTGCAGCCATTGCTGGCCGTAGTGGTGACCTATCGACACCACTGAGGCTCATTTAGTCTGGTGCGGAGCTTCAAATCCCAGCGCATGTGTTATGTACATGAATTTGGAGCTTCGCACAAGAAAAACAAAGGAGTAATGGCTATAAAAATATATTACTGAGAAGATAATCCGCAAAGTATATGAATGAACTGACAAAATAAAGGTGGCATTTCACTCAAAGGGAAGAAAAAGATTATTGTTTAACTCTTTCCCGACATGGCGATTTTCCAGTTTTGCTCTTTCATTTTTTCTTTTCCTTCTTCCAAGAGCCATAACTATTTTTATAGCCATGCGAGGGCTTATTTTTTTGCATGGAGAGTTGTAGCTTTGAATGGCATGATTCATTTTACCATACACTGTACAGGGAAGTGGTGCAAAAATTCCAAGTGCAGTGATCTTGCCCAAAAACCACAACACCGCAATGGTTTCTTGGGTTTTGTTTTTATGGTATTTATTGTTGGATAAAAATGACTTGGAAATATCATTGTTCACCAGGTCAGTACAATTATAGTGCTGTACAGTTTTATGAAGTGTTGAAAAATTTTTTTTTGCATGTGTCGCCATTTTTCAGTAAGGGTATGTGCGCACTTTACTAAATACTTAAAGCCATTTCTGCTGCAAATACTGAAACGTTAGCAGGAAAACCAAAAATGCAGCATAAAATCTGCTTGTATTTGCTGACTTTTTCCCTCCTATTCCTTAATATAGGTGTAAAACGCTGCAAATATGAAACGGCTTCAAATCTGCAAAGGAAAAAATATGCAACGTGTGCATGAGACGTGAGGAATGTCAGTCACTTTGCTGGCACTAGAAAATCCCTTTGTTTGCGTGACAATCCATGTGGAAAAAACGCAACAAAAACAGCAATTACTTCACATTTGTACATACCCTAACAGTTTTACTTTGTGGCTGATGCAGATATATTTTATATCACAAGCTGACTTTCATACCGATACCATTTGGGGGTAGATATGACATTTTGAGCGCTACTTATTGCATTTTTTTGCAGCGTTACGGTGACCAAACCCCCCACAGTTCTAATGTTTATTTTTTTTTCATTATGGAGTTTACCGTTTGGCTTAATTCATTTTATATTTTAACAGATTGTACTCTTACAAGCATAGCAATTTTTTTTTTTTTATTTGTTACATATTTTATTGGGGAATTTTTGCTTTATTTTTTACTTTAAGTGGTTAACAAGAGATTGGCTTCACCCGCTGCAGTTAGAGGCAGATCCTGGCTTTGTATCACAGTCATCATCGGACAGCAATGATGCAATCTCAGTTTCTGAACATGCATCAAAGACTGGGACCAGTTTTATGACATAATAGTAAGTCATATGTTGGGAAGAGGTTAACCCAGTTTTTAGTATGTAATGTATTTTTTAATTGTCTTTTACTAAAAGTTTCCATATCACCATTTAAAAAAAAAACCAAACAAGCCAAAAACTAAAAGCTTTCACACTGGACAGTAAGCCAAAGACTAGACCTCCGATTCTGTACAGACTGTGATTAGTAGCCAATATCATTAGAGACAGGATTAAAATGACAGATTACAGCTCTATGTACAGCTGATAATGCATAACCCATGATTCAAAACATGTGATTGTCACAGCTCACCCTCCCCTCCTCCCTGCACAATGACCTTTGCCCACATCAGGAGTTTCCTAAAAAGCGCTTCTGTATCGGTAAATTAATCAAAGTCATTCTATTGCTGCCTATGACCATGTGGCTGCTGAACTTTATATACGAATCTAATATTAGGGCCAAGTGGCCAGAGGGAAATTTGCTTTAAAAAAACCCCAAAAACTAAAAGTGTAATTAACATATAAGGGCTCATTCAGACGTCAGCTGATGGAAGGATGTAACGCTATATATATATATAGCTATGTATAAAAACAGACAGCACATGGATGGCAACCAAGTACACACCAATTTTTTCACAGGCCTATAGACTTGAATTGGCGGGTGTATACCACTAAGTCTACAAAAATACATGTCGTGAACAGCAACATAGACTATAATGGGTACAAGTTTTCTCTAAAAAGCATGGATAGAATTTGTATGTGAAAAACTGTTGTCTGAATGATTCCTAAACCCGATTTAATGAAATAATTTACCAATGATACATTCCTGTTTAAGAGTAGTCAGAAAAGAAGAGTTTCAGCTATAGAGAAATGCAATTCCGGTGTTTGGCAAGGCGCTCGCTCAGTACCTTGTACTTTCACAACGGAAAAGATTAACCAACATAGTGGTTTGGTTAGATTTAACAACTCAATGCTCCCTATGAAGGTAAAACTTGAGATTTTGCTTTGATATAGCAGTAACCTGGTATCACAGTGGAGCCCTAGCCTTAAAGGGTAACTCTACATTCAAGTAACATTTCAGAATTAGCTGTTGTGTGTACATAAGGAATAACGCTATCTTTGGCCATTATATAATAAGTATGCTCCATCTTGACGAGTTCCCCTCTGCAGGCTCGCTTTCTTAATTTGCAATTAACTGAGCTGGGAGGAAACTAGTTGATATGAGCTCTCCCATACACAGCAAAGATAGATCAATTGCATCTACATTTCTTAGTTCAGTCTAGAGAAAATTATACAGCAGAACTGAGTAGAGTAGATGTGAATTCAGCTGAGCAGTGTAGATGCGAGTCCAGCTTTGGTGGGAGATAACAGACTTGACAGAGAGGACACAGAAAGCTCAACGCTATCTTTCTCTTTTCTCCTTTTCCCTTGAGCGAGACTGAGTTGACAAGTTCAGGAGGCAGGGGAAAGGGGAAGAGCTGTATTTTAAGTAGAGAAAAAAGCAGATCTCTTTGATTGTAATATTTCCTAAGTTTCTTATATTCACCTGTACTACTGATTTATATAAAATTTGTTGACAGTACAGTTAACCTCAACTATTTTCATAGAATATGGTGATTTGGTCTAATTTCTTTTTAAGTTAAACACTAAAGGCAACATAACTACGTTTATTGCTTATGCTACCCTCATGTACTATTGAGAAAGGAGGTATAATCCTTGCTTCATTAGCTGCATCTACCACTCCAGTCTTCTTTTCTATGAAGCATATCAATATCACCTATGCTTACTCAATGACACTAACAAAAGTCCACTGAAAGGACAAATTTCCTTAAAAGCTTAATATAAACAACTAGACATGATCAATGGGGCGAGGGCAGATTAACAGGTAAGCATTTGGTTTCAGTAGAGCGGACAAAAACTTGTGGTTACTGTAGTCCATGAAATGTGGCTATGAAATTCCCTAAAATGTCCAGCATGACCTCAACAGATAATGGGGTTTTCCAAATAAACAGAAAATAACCTCATAAACCTGGTTTACAAATCACATTAAATATTCTACTATGAGGGACAAGCGACATATTGCCCTAGGAAAATAATCTGAATATTTTATTTTGTCACACCTGGATTGTCTATAGATCAGATATTATAGATATATATATAGATAAATCTAGTCTTATCATCAAAATACTTTAACAGCTTCATTGAACAGATTAGATGGCTATTAATTTAACATAGATTAAAAACAAAAACGTTGGGCCACTGCCAAAAATAGAGTTATGTCTGCATGAAACAAAGTCACTTCTATAGCTCTTCTCTTAGAAATGGAATCTTTCGAACATTTTACCAAAGAAAACCCGCATAAGAGGAAGAAGTCACAGTTACACAATTTGTCTTCCGTGAGCTTCAGACAAATCAGATTCACATATAAGTGGAAAGGAAAAGAAGTCGTTCGTTATACTAATCATTATGGCTTTTTGCAACATGGCAAAATATTACAGCTTAAAGCAGACAATCTCCTCACAGAGGAGGAAGGATCTTTGCAGTCAAATGAAAGAAGAGGTGGTAACAAAAAGTGCAGACGGTTCTATTCTATATGGCGAAGGATGGTGGTCTCTCTAAATGGAATGTCCAAGAAGAAAAGGTGCTTTCAATTCACAGTCATTGGTGAGATCAGGAAGGAATGGCTCTAGAATCACTCAGGAATCGGAAACAGGACAGACTGCAAAATGTTGCTTCACAAAAAATGATTGATCGACATGAAGAAGAGAGTTTAGTCCTGGCTCTAAGAAAGAAAAAGATCAGACTTTGAAGGAATGCAGTGAATTTCCGGTATAAAAAGCCGTTTCTGTCGCTCTTATTTCTCTATGCTTTCTATCGTTCTGTCAGACTTTAGGATAACGGGCAGTGGATGTGCCTCAGTATTGAAAATCCAATGTTCTAATGGAAGAAGGTCGTCCTCGGAAAATAATAAGTAGAGATACCTGCAAAGGCAAAGTAAGGTGGAAATAATTAATATTAACCTTTACATGCATCATGGAAAGTGATTTACAAACAATGACTGCTCGAAACATAATAAAATATATATATCTACATGAATTAAATATTACAGGGGTTATCCAGGACTTTTGTATTTTTTTTCTTATGTGGCCAAAAACTTACAGGCAGGTATTTAATCTGTCCGGCGCCGATCTCTGCCGGCTCAGAGTGGTAATGGACCGCACCTTCCGGCTATTTCGTAGCGCAAAATGAAAGAGAAATATATAAAAATCCTGGATAACCCCTTTGAGTAAAATGGGCAAAATAATGAAATATTAGATAACAGTGGGTATGACTACGCAGTGTATATAGTGACTACACTTATACATGTCTTTTCCAATGAAACATAAGCAGCTTAGTGGTTAGGCATTATATACAGCTCTGGCAAAAATTAAGAGACCACTGCAAAATTTTCAGTTTGTCTGATTTTTCTCTTTATAGGTATATTTTTGAGTAAAATGTTCTTTTATTCAAAAAACTACTGACAACATGTCTCTGAATTTGCAAGCAAAAAATTTTGTATTTATTTTCAGAAAATGAGAAATGGTCAAAATAACAAAAAAATGCAGTGCTTTCAGACCTCAAATAATGCTAAGAAAACAAGTTCATACTCATTTAGAAACAACAATACTAATGTTTTAACTCAGGAAGACTTCAGAAATCAATACTTTGTGGAATAACCATGATTCTTAATCACATCTTTCATGCGTCTTAGCTTGCTTTCCAACAGTCTTTCACACTGCTTTTGGGTGACCTTATGCCGCTCCTGGTACAAAAATTTAAGCAGTTCTTTTGTTTGATGGCTTGTGACTATTCATCTTTCTCTTGATTACATTTCAGAGGTTTTCAATGGGGTTCAGGTCTGAAGATTGGGCTGGCCATGACAGGGATTTGATGTGGTGGTCCTTCATCCACACACTGATTGCCCTAGCTGCGTGGCATGGTGCATTGTGCATTGTCCTGCTGGAAAAACAGTCCTCAGAGTTGGGAAACTTTGCCTGAGAAGGAATAAACTGTTTTTCCAGGATAACCTTGTATGCGGCTTGATTCATACATACTTCGCAAAGAATAACCTGCCCAATTCCAGCCTTGCTGAAGCATCCCCAGATCATCACCGATCCTCCAATAAATTTCACAGTGGGTGCACGACATTATGGCTTGTACGCCTCTCCAGGTCTCAGTCTAACCTTTAGATGACCAGGTGCTGGGCAAAGCTGAAAATTAGACTCATCA
>VIAB01000565.1:124825-136397 GCA_009801035.1 Oophaga pumilio
TAGTATGTTTTACATGTTTTATGTTGTATAAACCTGGGGTGTGTCTTATACTCCAAAAATACAATACTGTTACTTTGCTTTCTCCATTTTTATCTACAGACGTTGATACAGGGCAGAGGTGAGGGGAGATTTCCCAGATGGCAGGTAAGGGATCCCACCATTAAGGACTTATACCAGCCATCTGTGCATATGCTGGGTCTATGACAAATGTCTAAAACAGGTAAACCTCTCTAAAAGTCAACTACCGTTTTATATAAGTAAATCTTTCATGAAAAGAATTAACATCAATTTAACAAAGTGTTTCAACCAGCATGTGATGGCATGCAGCGGGAAGATTTAAGATTAGCATACAGGTATCTAACTTCATGTCATAACACCAGTGTGACGAAAAAAAAAGAAAAATAGAGCCTGGTGATGCCACTTGTCCATAGATGTCAAACAGCTAGCCCCAGCAATTTTATTCCACGTCTGAAGTAGTGAACCATAGAACACAATGTACTTATTGCAGCAGTGAAATCCCAGCTGGGCTCATCCATTACAGCGTCTTCATTCTGATTTAAATGTAAATCTAAGTGACAGTAAGGCCCTTAGCTTGGGATATCATTCGACTGTCACTTACAATCCATCTCGTCCAGATTAAGGTGGCAGTGGCACATACTTTCTGGGATCATGTGGTTATTTTAGTAATCAACAGATGTCAAGGTTTTCTTGCTCTGTACAAACCCGACAGGGTAAACTGTATTCTCTACAGTAATGTCTTCAAAAGAAATCTAATATAGAACACAGTGATTTATTTTGCATTCTCTACCCTATGATACCATTCCTACACAAAGTCAGCTAGCCTCTTCAGAGAGGAGGAGGACAGGAAGTCTAGTGCCATTATTAGACATAGCAATCCTAAAAGTCATCACTCTTTAACCCCTTAATGACTGCCGAGATGCCTTTTAATGGCGGCAGTTAAGAGGTCTTATTACTTAGTGTCGCTTTTTAACGGTGCCCCAGTGTCGGAAAATCTTCAAGGTCTCAGCTACAGGGGGGTAGCCGAGACCTCGGAGAACATGATTCAGGTCAGTTTTTACCGTCCCCAGTCTTGTGATTGCCGTTATTCACTACATAACAGCGATCGCTAAAAAAAGGCCGATTTCCCATTCATTCCTCTCTCCTGATATGATCTAGCATACCAGAGGAGAGAGAAATGGGGTCCCCCGAACACCCCCAGTCTGCAGGAAGAATGCAGAGGCACACAATCCAAGCTGCTTGAGGTCTAGTGTGGAGTTTACACAATCAGTGATGGTTTGGGGAGCCATGTAATCTGCTGGTGTAGGTCCACTGTGTTTTATCAAGATCAAAGTCAGCGCAGCCGTCTACCAGGAAATTTTAGAGCACTTCATGCTTCCCTCTGCCGACAAGCTTTTTGGAAGTGAAATTTTCATTCTCCAGCAGGACTTGGCACCTGTCCACACTGCCAAATGTACCAATACCTGGTTTACAGTATCATTGTGTTTAATTGGCCAGCAAACTCGTCTGACCTTAATCCCATAGAAAATCTATGGGGTATTGTCAAGACAAAGAGGAGAGACATCAGACCCAACAATGCAAAGAAGCTGAAGGCTGCAATCAAAGCAACCTGGGCTTCCATAACACCTCAGCAGTGATACAGGCTGATCACCTCCATGCCACGCCACATTGATGCAGTAATTGATGCCAAAGGAGCCCCGACCAAGTATTGAGTGCATTTACAGAACATACATTTCAGTAGGCCAACATATCGGATTATAAAATAATTTTTTCAAGTTGGTGTTATAAAGTATTCTAATTTACTGAGATGACAACTTTTGGGTTTTTATTGGCTGTAAGCCATAATCAACATTAACAGAAATAACCACGTGAAATAGATCACTCGGTTTGCAATGACTATATAATATATGAGATTCACTTTTTGCATTGAAGAACTGAAATAAATAACTTTTTGATGATATTCTAGTTTTGTGAGACGCAACTGTGTGTTTGTGCCTTCACGGACATCCAATTTAGCCATAGCAAATTAAATTAGACATGGGCAAACAAGTTAGCAAACCAATTTTACCCATATCATTTTACACATACAGATTTTCCACTTTTCTGAAGGTGGACTCCTTGGTAATCCTTACAAGATAACTAGCTTTAATTAATTAGTTTGGTACTACTTAATAAGCTTTGTGTCTACGCTATGCTCATCCAATGCTTACAGGAGTCATTTGTGTCTAGTAATCCAAGCAGAAAGGGAGTCTACTGCGTGGGCACTTAAAAAAAAAACCCACAGTAAAAACGCAAAAAAAAAAGAAAAATGTTTAAGATGGACAAACCCTGGATCTATAGCACCTTAAACTGCCAAAAGGTGAACTGGGAGAACCTTGCGATAGTAGTAAATGAACAAGGTTTAGAAACCTTTGTTTTCTAATGCTTGTGCGAGTCTGGGTACTAGTTTTTTTTTGTGCTCCCCAAATGGCATTCAATTCAAATCTATAGTGATGTCCAAAAGACAGGAATGAAGTATACATGTCTATATGTAAAGACAGATCACAATTATTCCATTTCTGGGCCTGGAGTGATACATACAATGTAACGATCCCATTTCCTACACAGATTACCCCTGCATTAATGTGAGCAGTACAGAATAATGGATGCATGGTAGAAGTGCTGCAGCACTTGAGGCATCCCTACCATACAGACCCCCAGCTATTATGCTATTATGTATGCTTCCATACCATGTCTGCATTTGTATCTGTACATCTTTCCATATTAATATCTGTCTTCTGCAGAATCAGCAGTAGGTGGCGCCTCTGTTAACAGATTTCTCCTCTGACTTGGCCGGTTATAAGAAAAGCTTTGTAATATATAAAGCATTTCTTTATAAAGACCCTTTAATATTTAGTTGACAGTTTCTCCTTAAATAGGAATGGTGCGGTCTTTATTTTTTATGGTACGGAAATCTATTGAAATAGTTTCTGCATTAAACATGTCATCTATTTGTATCTAACTTTTAAAACGAAAGCTTGGAAGAATAAAAGACAGATCCGCAAAATGTTCTCCTTGAAAGGATGTCTACATTATTAAAAGCAATGCAGTATAAAGTAATGTTGGCCGAGCAAATGGGAAATCCTCCTCCTTATCTGCCGATGAGATTCAGGCCGAAGCTGGGGGAGATAAAGGCTTCCAGCTGTCACGGTGGAAAATATCTGTGCGATAAACAGAACATCTCTTTTCTCATGGATAAAAGTCCGCTTTTGTGGAGCACATCAGTTTGTTTCGCTCACATTTCTGTACACAGTTTGATCCTCCCCATTATACTAAACCCAGATATGCTCATGTATCCAGTTCAATGGGGTTGTTAAAGTGGCCATTTGTAATTTTATACATTTATAACGCCCTTATAAACCTCATTGAAGGCCAATTACACAGGAGATGCTGCACTTAGTTTGTGGGAGTTTTCCAACTGTGATAATGAACAGAACATTAGATGTGGCTATAATAAAGTCATCAAGTACAGTACAAAATCCACGTTCGTGCTTTATTATCTGTGAATGTGCCCACAATAGGCAGACCTGTAAAAATGTCATCTATACAAGTCATTAAAAATACAAGCAAAGAAAAAAAACAAAACCAAAAACACAATGCCTGGTAAAATGACCTAGCACTTAGCAGGCCCTAATTAATATAAAGAAAAAAGTTACCAACACGCGTGAAACTGCCAGTGAGTGGGCAAGAAGATCACTGGCCACAGAGGTCACTTGCTGTTCTCTGCCTTAGGCTGGGGTCAGACTTGTGAGAAACTCGCAAGAGTCTCGTGCAAGTTTCTCGCATCAACACCCGGCGCTGCATGTATTTCTATGCAGCCGCACACTCCGGTCTGAGTGCCGGGTGTTGATGTGAGAGACTCGCATGGAACTCGTGCGAGTTTCTCACAAGTCTGACCCCAACCTTAGGCCACGTTCACACTTTCAGTATTTCACATCAGTATTTGGAAGCCAAAACCAGAAGAGGAACAGTATAGTAGAAACACATCACCAATTTGGCAATTTTCACCCACTAAAGTCAGCCCTAGGGATGTCAAGACTGAACTAGTTTTTAGTTTTGTCGGCGTCACTCTAATACAATGATGTGCTTTCACTCTAGTAAACTATAAAAAACTTATTATTGGTCAATTATGAAGAAGTTGAACACTGAGCTGGGGAGTTACAGACTTCACTACCCCGGTCAGTCATCAGCCTATACCAGCGTTCCCCAACTCCAGTCCTCTAAAGCAACCAACAGGTCAGGTTTTCAGGATTTCTTAAGTATTTCCCAGGTGATAATTCTATCACCTGAACAGTCACCAATTCCATCACCTGCACAATACTTCGGAAACCCTGAAAACATGACCTTGTTGGTGGCTCTTGAGGACCAGAGTTGGTGAACACTGCATCAGGAGTCTAGCACATGTGGATCTCTTGCCATCTGACAAGGTTCCTAATAGTTCTCCTTGACAAACCCAAGATCTAACTTTGTGATTCATAATAAATTTCTTTATAAAAGTATATATTTGGTAAATAAGGACTTCCATGAGCCACATACTGTTACATAGAAGATCTGTATGAGTAGCCAATCGCACACCAGTCATTTGATGTGTCACCTGCTAAATATGTCTATCCTGAATAGCCTGCTTAGATATACAGAGGTAGCTCTGAATATTCAGGAAAGCATGTCGTAACACTTTACAAAGACTTATATTCTTGGCTGATATCGATAATACAGAATACGAATTGCGTTTAGAGATAAACTGAACTGTATACATCAAGAAATGCACGTATTCTGCAGCTCGTGCACATGAAATCCAGTATTGTCCAGAACACTGAACCCAACGTCATGTAAAGGAAGCGTACACACAGTGGAGTCAGAGTCGGGTAATGTTC
This sequence comes from Oophaga pumilio, assembly GCA_009801035.1. Lineage (NCBI taxonomy): Eukaryota > Metazoa > Chordata > Amphibia > Anura > Dendrobatidae > Oophaga > Oophaga pumilio. The sequence continues at coordinate 129,757 of VIAB01000565.1, forward strand.
CTACATAGAGGATGCAAGTAGTACATATGCTTGAGTGTAGAGCGTCCCTAACAGGATCAGGTTTAGCCAACCCAAACCATGCGTGGTACAGATGCATTGTCCTCTCAAGTAGCCGTCTCTTCAACTTCCTGTGATACGGGCTGCTTAATCCAATCAATACTCTGTGACTGATGAGAGGAATCCATCTCTGACCATGCTCCCCCATTGCAGGCAGGCACTATATTTTCTGATATTTGGGGAATTCACATGCAAGGTAGAGGACATAGGCATACAGTACAAGTGAAGTAAGGAAAACAAGCAGCTAAATTAGTAATCACTCAACAGGGTAAACACCCGAGAGCAAATAAAGCTTGAAAGAGCGGCAAGAATAAATGTGTGATGACCCCAGAAGACTGTACGGTGTAGAACAGACGGCTGCCGCAGAACACCAGATAATAATCAGACATCGGCAGACATGTTTGCACGCTGATCAGTCTACAAATACAGATGAACATGAGAGGGGAATAATGTTCAGCCCTCGTCCTTGTGTAGGCTAAAAATAACTTGAATCAATCATTAAGGGAATCAGTAGGTTTTTGCTTTGTAATCAGAGCTGAATGATTAAAGGGCCAGAGAGCCCGAGTCCAGCGATGTATCACTTACTGGACTGCTTGGTGTAGTTTTGATAGAATCCCTTTTTTCTCTGCTGCAGATATAGCAGTGGTCAAAGTGCTGAGCTGTGTATAACCTGCCCACACCACTGTTTGGCAGCTTCCTGTGTGGATTGTGCATTGCCAGGAAGCTGCCAATCAGAATAGCTGGACTGGTTTGCACACAACACCTAGTCTGGAAGTGAAAAAAAAACATACTATGCAGCATTTTAAATTTAAACCCATTTTGTGTGTTGGCTTTGTTTAAAAATTATTAAAAATTGTGGTATATGATTGCACTGGTTCTTTAACCTCTTCTTGTGCTATGACTTACTATAGAACAACAAATGCATTAAGCAGAAGCAGGAGTTCAGCCCGCTCCGCACAAATCTGGGGTGTGTTACACACCCATCATTCGCCTCCAACACCAGCACGAGCTCTGATTGCTGCTAACAGGTTAAATGCCGACGTCAGTCACCAACACTGGCATTTAAACAGTTTAATCCTGTTGAGGCCTCATCGCTGCCATGTTGATAGAACATGCTGTGTCCGACCTTCCGAGAAGATCGAGATTAAGGCAACATACTGCAGTACAGAAGTATCAAAATGATGACAGATCTTTTTTTTTTTAAATACATATATAAAAAAAAATCAAAGATTCAAATCACCCTGCTATTCTCCCTAGGTAACAAATAATAATGATAATAATAGATAAGCATATTCGGTATTGCTGCATCAGTAAAAGTCAAATCAAAATCTAAAATAGTATGGGAAATATCACACAGAAAAAAAACAAAACACCAAAACCACTGATTTTTGGAACTGCACCACTTGGATAGAAAAGCAATAAAAAACAATCTAAGCAAAGTAAGTACACCAAAATGATACCAATAAAATCTAATGGCGCACAAAAATCTAGCCCTCATATACCTCTCTTAACTGAAAAAAAAAAAGTTAAGTCTTAGAAAATGGCAATGAACCATTTTCTTTGTTTACAAAGTTAAACAATTTTGTTAGCCACCTAAAAGGTAAAAAAAAAAACTAATGTATATTTGGATTTGTTATGAATGGAACACACACTCACGGGTAACTAAAAAAGGAAAGACTTACTACAGGGAGATGTCACGTCCACACCCAACTGATCCTTGTACAGACTAGAAAGACCATAGCTGTATAACTCAACCACTACCTCAGACCTGGCTCCCTAAATGGCCATCGAGGGGTTTCTTGTACCTCCTGAGGAACCAGAGAAGGAAGGCCACAACACACTGCCAATAAGAGGAGAGGAAAGTGTGCAGGAAGATACAAAAACCCAAGGTAGGAAATACATTCATGTAGGGTAGAGACAAAAAGCTGAGGAAAAGCTAAGGAAAGCCAAAAGTAAAATGGAAAAAAAAAGTATAACCCCCTGGAAACCTAAAGAGGTGAAAGGAAGAGCAACTGAGAAGGAAAAACAAACAAACAGATTCACTGCAGTAATTCAGCTGGTATTTACCACGAAAAGTAAACCCCTTGGCTGAAGGGCTGGAACTCCCAAATCCAAGTACACCTAGAGGTATAGCCAGCAAGAAAGTGCAGTGAGGGGTGAACATATAAAACACAACCCAGAATGTGATAGGGCAAACCCAAACAGAAAAATGGAAAACACTTGGAGAGAAGCAAACAAAGAAGGGGAAACAAAGACAATTGGAATTAACAGCATTTGGAAAGGGAAGAAATAGCAGTAGCAGGTCAGTGGTTCAAATCCCCAAAATGAGCAATGATGGTATTGCTGCAATCACACTGACCTGGATAATCATATAACCATGCGATTTATACAAAACTGATGCCAAAAAAAGAACACCACCAATGTTGACAAATAATAAAAGTTATGGTTTTTTAAAGGGGAGGGAAAAAAAGCGCAAAAACGAAAGTTGGATGGGCTCTTAAAGTGTTAAAAAGAGGGGACTTAATGCAGCCTTTTTTCAGCTTGTTTAATATAAATGTATTGCTAGAAGCAGTCCATTTCTTTTGCAGCTTACAACCATTATTTAGAAATCAATACACAGTTTAAGGTTTTGTCATGCTTACACAGTAGAAATGATTTAGGATTCTAACACTGGAGATCCAAGATGTGATTGTGAAATTAACCCAAGTGTGTGAATGATAATTAGGTTATGTTGTGTGCTCTTAAATATGTCCGCTCAAAAAAAATACAGATTTTTATGCCCATTTAAAAGCTGTCCCTCCCGACTCTGCCATCAAACCTTTCGGGGAGAGCTGACATCTGTTCATGCGGCACCTGTCATCTCAGTTGACAGACCATTTCCCATAAGCTATTCTCCTGTCTGTCATTCATTACAAAAAATGACAAAGGAGGAACAATGTCACATACTACAAATAAAACTAAAGTGTGTACCAAAACCTAAGGTTTATTTCTACACAGCCTATTTGTGCCATGTTTGCATTCTATGCCATGAAGTGAATGAAAACCTTTATGTGGCTTGCTAGGTAGATGGGTTGTATTAGTGACCTTGTAGGAATGTAAACCCCATGAGTGCCCATCCGAAAGACTACAGAAAATACAATGGATGGAACATACGCAATATTGACATAAAGGGCAAGTTCGCTCCAAAAATGGCCATTTTTTGTTACAACCCCCTAAACAAAGGGCAGAATTGTTGCATAGGTTGCATTTAAAGGGTATCGGTCAGCAGATTTTTGCTATGTTAAGTGAGAGGAGCATGGTGTAGGGACATAGACCGTGATTCCAGCAATGTGTCACTTGCTGGTCTAATGTCATTTTGACACAATCACTGTTTTCTCTGTGGCAGATCTAGCAGTGCTCAGAATGCTGAGCCCTGAATAACCCGTCCACACCACTGATTGGCAGCTGTGTACACTGCATTGACAAAGCTGCTAATCAGAGGTGGGGGCAGGGTTACACAGAGCAGGAGGACTAGGAGGCACAAGACACCTAATCCTCTAGTGATAATCTCCTGCTGATAAATCATTGAATTCAATGATACGACCACATAGATCAGTGACGCATTGCTGGAATCAGGGCCTCTTCCACTATATCATGGAACTCTCAGATGACGACAAAAAACGCTGACAGCTTCCCTTAGAAGTATGTTAAGGCTGGATAGGATATGCCATAACACTCCTTGGTAGGACACCAGACAAGCTGGTCTATTTAATGTGCCGTTTAGCATTACAGGTAGTCTGTCCAGTTTTCATAATGTGGAGTTCTAACCAAGGACACGTTCTCGTAACAGATTCCCTTTCTACGTATTTGCTTCAATGTCAGTCATTTCAAGTAAATGTTAGAACAACCTTCAGAAAATCTGCAGGCAATGAGCATTTTGCTGCAATCCTGCCGGTATAGCTGGTAAACAAGATGTACTGTGAACAGCACATACACAAAAAAGGAACATCAGAGAGGGAAGAAATAGCAATTTTAGTTTTATTTTTTTTTACCATATTCAGCATTGTATAACTTGTTCATTAGATTTTGATCTACACCATACTCATTGATATGTATTGCTTCTCTGTTATTGTCATGTATCTTGTAAGCCACAAACTGAATTGCCCTTTCAAAAAAAAAAAAAAAAAAACCTGATTGTATAGCACAAGCCTTGTTTTGTAGCAGATCAGAATAGTGAAGGGCATGGAGATCCTTCTTCCTAGAATGGGAAAGGCATCTTTCTTCCTCCAGGCCACTGTCAGATATAAGTGGAGCAGCCAAAGAGTATTGCACAAACCAAAAATTATTATGACAGATTTCCTCCACTGATGTTTGGCCAAACAGGAGCATTTTACTGGAGGCATCTAATTGTCTGTGTACAAGGGCTGGGTTGGAGGAACGTGCAGATCGCTTCCTAGTAAGACTAGCTTCTTCTGTGTTCAACATTGTTGCTAGAGAACTAAAATAATGAGTTGGGGGGAAAAAAATCTTCGCTTCAGCGAGACATGAAAAGCTTATGCAAGTGCTGAATAAATCCCCCATCTGTATCCAGAGATCAGTGCCAATGAGGGCGATTGCTGGAATGAAAGTTTTTCAATAGCAAATGATCCAACGACCAACGCTGCAAAAAAAAAGATTAGACTGAGTAACACCCCTCAATAGGTGATAAAGGGAACCTGTCAGCAGGTTTTTATTACCTTGTCTAGCAGCAGTGTAGGAAGAGAGATCCCAAAAGCTAACACCACAGCATTCAGTGTACATTGTCTATTGACAGTGAGCTGCTTATCAGAGGTGGGCGTGGTTGGACCAGGGCACATGGGTGCTGAAGTCCAGGCAGTGATAATCTCCTGCTGATAAAACATTCATTGTATGGGAACATCAGCACACAGCCTAGTAAGAAACACAGATTTCAGGGATCTGTCACAGCCCCTACGTCATGCTGCCCTCAGATTACAAAGTAAAAACCTGCTGACAGTTTCCCCTGAAGACCAAACCACTGCACAATTGCTGTCCAATGGCACAACAGCCAACTTGGTGCTACTCTATGGTATATCAAGGAACAGTCTGGATCCACAAAATTAATTTTAGCATCTTAATATGGATCCATATAATCAAAACTAGAATAGGACTGTTTGCAGGAGGGATTAGGTTGAGTTAAAGGGGTTGTCTAATCCAGTGATTCAGCCAGCATCAGAGCTGTGCTTGCAAGTGCAAGGTCATTGCCTAGGAAACCAGCCACCTCTGAAAGACTTCAAAAGTGGCCGGTAACCTAGGCATTGTGCAGTTAACTATACAATTATAAATACCTGCACACGTTTTCTTTACCCAGCCATCAAATTGCTTTAGTGTTGACAAGTAGTGATGTAACAATTGCATTACAGTTTTACTTGGCGACAGAATGACAATGACTTATCAAATGTAAGTTACAGTCCATCTACGCTGGTGGTTATTCCGAATCCGACAGTAACGCTAAGGACCCATCTCTCATGATAGCTGTGTAATGTGAATGTGTCCAAAAACGCAAGTTCATTTTACATGGAATAGTTCATGCGAGCAAAAGAATAGTCTTTCAACCTATGAAAATCGCAAAACAATTTCCGTTTCTTACACGTGTTTAACAATTCGACTGACAAAAAGGAACAGTGAAAATTCAAGTCCTAAATAGGTGTGGCGTTTGTGTGTGAACATGGTGCACAATGTTCAATGTTACGCCATAACGATTGCCATGCAACCATTTCATTCACGATCCTTGCCCTATATAAACAACGGCCTGACATCGTTACTTGTCGTTCGTTTCAACAATTATCTGCTCATGAACCATTAGGCCACGTTCACACGTTGAGTATGCGAGTTTTTCACCTCAGTATTTGTAAGCCAAAACCAGGAGAGGAACAATCAGAGGAAAAGAATAATAGAAACACGTCACCACTTCTGGATTTATCAGCCACTCCTGCTTTTGGCTTACAGATACTGAGGTAAAAAACTGACCAAATACTGATAGTGTGAACGTGGCCTTAAGTCTAAGAAAGCGTAGAGTTTCATTAGCCCGGCAGAAGAAGGCAAGCGTTGAAACGCGCATAGTGGACCCGGCTGCACGCTCACACTTTAGGTAAACAGAATTTTTATCTCCATCTACTCTTACTGCACGAGCACTTTACTTAGCATAACTGTGTATCAAACAGCATCCATTCAGCAGGTTAATTCCATCCAGTGACTTTATTGCATTTTCAATTTACCCCTTATATCTGTCTAACACCATTCATCTATAAATTTTGTGTTCGCACAGTTATTGTATATGATTACCATTGGCGTTTTTGCATATATTTGACATATGGCACTTGTGTTATATTAGCCTAATGCTGCAAAGGTGCTAACTAATTTAATCTTTGTATAATAATGCAAGCTGGCTCTGATTATTTGTGACTATATCTATTTGGAGATTTTATTAGCACTTTAAAACTGATTATTTAATTTGATTAACCCTTTTTGTGACAAGTCCTGTTGTTTGGTTCATATGATTTTTATGTATCTTATTTTCTTTATTTCTTCAATAAAATGTAGTACTT